>KN471647.1:10442-25595 GCA_000787095.1 Periophthalmodon schlosseri
ATAAAGAGCACCCGTAAAGAGCACCCGCAAAGAGCACCCGCAAAGAGCACTTGTAAAGAGCACCTGTAAAGAGCACTCTCAAAGAGTACCCATAAAGAGCACCCGTAAAGTGCACCCGTGAAGAGCACCTGTAAAGAGCACCTGTAAAGAGCACCCATAAAGAGCACCTGTAAAAAGCACCCGTAAGGAGCACCCGTAAAGAGCACCCGTAAAGCGTCATTATAAGCCACCTGCAGCCTTTGCACACTGGCTTTTTTGTTCCAGAGGTGGGCAGTGTACAACAGTGTATAATATGATTTAAACAATCATACATCATCAGAACAAGAACCACACTTGTGCATCAGAGTGTTTCCCTGAGCACTGACAGATTATACTAACTAGTTTGACAAAGTCCACACAGACTCTCACTGATACAGTTTTGAGAACGTGAGTGTGCTTTGTGCAAGTAGAAATTACCTCTCAGCATTGGCACTAGTGTTATAATTATTATATTTTACACTGTTAAGTAATTGCAATGGTACGATTTGTACAAGAGTGATTGCCATAGGCAACTCTGGCCTCCCCCAGTCACATACACACGCACATTCATACATATATCTATGGTTTTCAGAATGATGAAAAATGATTAACAGTTATGAGAACTGTTACCATAGCGATTAACAATTTAAAATGTTCCATATAATAGGAGTTGATGGTGGACTTTAAAAAGCCCCCCCTCTACATCATGGGCACACAAGTTGAGGTGGTGTCTTGTTGGAAATATCTTGGTCCCCACATCACCAACAGTCTAACCCAGTCCACTAATACAGCCAGCATTTTAAAGAAGGACCGAACTAGACCTCCAAGCCCTCATATCCTTTCAGGGATGTGGGGTGTGGGCCTGTCACGATAACACTTTTTGAAGCACGATATATCGCTGATCCAGTTTTTAAATAGACAGGATCATTAAAAGGCCTGAGCTGCAACAGATAAGTAGCAGACAAAAATAATAATTATCCAGAGAAGTTATTTAGTCTGCCCTCTACAGCTCAAATCTTACATTAGTACACAAAAATGGCAAAAATCTCCCCACTATTGCAACGAAAATGTACACACCATAAATATGGAGCCCCAGAATCTCTTGTTCCAGCTTTCACATACTGAATGATAAGTCGATATAGTTTTTATTGTGACAGGCCCAGTGGGTGGAGAGTGAGGTGACCCGGTCCATCACAGTGAAGTGTCTGGCCTCTGCTCAGCGCAGGACAGGAAGGCTCTGCAGTGTGTGGTCGGAGTGAAGGAGAACCTCACTAGAGCTGACTTCACACCCATCAGTGACATTCATCAGGAGCACTGCGGGAGACGGGCAAACAGGATCACGGAGGACCCCCACAGACTGTATACAGAAGTGGACAAAGAGAGTGTGATGTCACCCATAGCGTTCAGCTTCAGTCAAATGAAGCTCATCGAGGCTAGTGGTTATAGGGGCCAATTTTGAGCAGAGTTTCATATTTGGAACTCTGACTGCGAGTATCATAGCAACCAAAGAACCAATCCAGAGTGAGGCTGTTGAAGGTAACGCCCCTTCCCGCTTAGCAACGCTGTCAATCAAACTTGTTGCTAACTCTAGCGGGAGCAACCTTGGGGAAAAAAGGTGCCTGATTTGTCTGTTATGCACACAGTAGCGAAATACTAGCGGGAGAACCTTGGGGAAAAAAGGTGCCTGATTTGTCTGTTATGCACACAGTAGCGAAATAAAAAGGATCATGTAGGTTAAAACAAACATTTTAAGACCAAGATGACGAATCTGTCAACAGCAGTTACAAAGAGAGGGACCACAGTTTTTCAATAGAAAGTGAACTGGAGCCAGAGTTGATGGAGCTGGAAGCGCGGTCATGCTCACACGCGTTAACTATGTCCATTTATATATACAGTCTGTGAGGAGCCCTCACATCCCTCCCACCATCTGTTTGTCCCCCTGCCCTCTGAGGAGCATCAAAGCAAGACATCTCGGCTGAAGTCCAGCTTCTTTCCTGAGGCTCTTAGACTTTTGAACAGTGCACAGTGACTTTTTGTGTGGGCTGCTCCCTGCTACACTTCCTGTTGTCTATTGTAATGGCTAAATGTAGCATTTAACAATGTTAACATATTAATAATATTGTTTATTATTGTTCTTATCTTCTTTTAAACACTGGGCCTTCAGGAACAAATGTCAGTTTGTCATGTGTTACTCTCGTTGGAATGACAAATAAAGAACCTTGATATGTAGGCAATATGGATGTGTGTCTTGCTCAAGGATGCAACAACAGTATGTAGTGGTCAGATCTGGAATTGGACCTCACAGTTGGGCTGTTCAAATTGGTAAAAACAATGACAGTTTGAAAGCACACTAAGAGTTTTTTAGAATAACATGTTGAAATGTTCTGATTCATTTTGACCTTAGAGATAATTAGAGAAATTTAGGATTGTATTTTTCAATGGGGCACTTTTGTTTCCTGGCTCACCACACGGACAAAATGCACACCATTTCCATAATTAAAAATAATTAGAATAAATGAACTGATTTGAATCAGGGAGTTAGCTTTATTGTAACGCAAAACTCTGCTCTGGCCTCTGAAAATGATAAAATGTGCTTATAAACTCATTGCTGTGAATAACTAGGATGCTCAGAATGCTGACCCTTTGACAGTCTACCCATTTGTAGCTATAAACATTATGCCTTTCAGTTTATTGAACTCAATCGGACCTGCCCACTTTTTTGTGGTGGCGCTTCCGGTTGACTGGGAATCCCATTCATTTCAATGGAGGATTTAAGAAAAGTTTCACTGCTAAAATCTGATATAAAGTAGTGTTTATTTGTATCAAATATTCAGTGTTCATGTGACCAACAAGTCGACACTGCACCGATTTTCTGAGGCTTTAAAACGGCTCTGTAGTCCCTAGGACTTTGCTGTGGAGATTCATGTGCAGCTCCATGCAAATTAATATAACCACCATGACGATGGTGATGCCTGGCACCTTCTGGAAAAAATTGAAAAGCGCCTCCTCTTTTCCTCACTCCCTCTACTTGTCAGCCTCTGTCAGTCTCTAGGTGATTGACAGGCAAATTGTTCTAATTACAGTGGTATGCATGCCATCTTCCATTACAGCCGCTGTATCTACAAACATCTGACTTTTACCGTCTTAAAAATGTGAAAAAGTTAATTTTAAACATTTGCAGTGGTCCAAAGTTATTTTTTACATACCGTTTGCATTCTGAGCATCCTAATCAAGTCATGCTAAAGCTAACAACAACGCACATCCTGATTCTCAGACAACAAAACTTTATAATTAGATGCAGCCAGTACACAGTGGCCTCAAGAGCTATTTCTACAATATATCTGTGCTGGGGCAAGACACATTTTATTCAAATACATAGAAAAAAAAGGTACTTGCCCTTTAAATGCCATTATTTAACCTGCCATGATAAATAGGTATAGGCTTTATATTTAAAATGATGATACTTTTTAAAGATGGTTCTCACGAGCCGTGGGTAACGTAAGGTTGTATCTTAATAAAAAACACTAAAATGATAGAAGCTCCTGACAGTTCTGAAAGTTTGAGTTTCTCTTAAATGTGCCACTCAAAAGTTTAGGCTCAAAGATTTTAACAAGAAGAAAGTGGACATGAATAAAACATGCACATTTAGCAAGGACGAGAAAGTGTATTATTAAAACCAGATTACAGGAGAGTGCAGGGTCAAACATGGACCAGCTCAAAAGTGGGATATATGACAAAAGGAGTTAAAGGTACACTGTGTAACGTTTCTGCAGAGTACAGCACCTTCTTGTCTCCGATTGTTTGACCTGAAATGTTCCGCAGTATGGCATTAAACATATTTAGAATCTTGCTTTTATTCGATTTAATCATATCTGAAGGAGCTGCAAGAAACACAAATGTTCAAATCATTTCATATTGTCGACATAAAGCTCCAGTCATTTTAGACTTACTCACAGAGGGAAGAGGACCACAACTTTTACTCAAGAGTACTGTTACACTGTACGATATATTACTCAAGTAAGAGTACTGTTACACTGTATGATATATTACTCAAGTAAGAGTACTGTTACACTGTACAATATGTTACTGAAGTTAATGTAAAAGTATTTGATGTAAAAATTGATTGAATTTAAAATATGTATTGAAACTGTTTTTCACTTATGATATTGATGTGAAGTTACAGGAGGTAAGATTATGATTCTGAGCTTTCACATGAGGCCTGTCCATATACTGACAATAAGACACACTTTTCTCTATCTGCAGCCTCAGGCTCTGGACACACAGGGTCAGTTGTGACTGTAGTAACTTAAAAAAAAAAAAACATAGTAAAAGTAGTGCAGAGTGCAGGCTACATACAGCTCCTTTGGGAAATTGCACTTGAGATCATGATGTAAAGGGTGAAGGTGTAGAAATAACAGGTCTGGTGTCTGAATGGTCCACATAGAGGAGCTCTTCTACCGCAAAATGTTCCTTTCAAGATGGAGCTCTTTGAGAAATAACACAAGAGGCTGTCACACACTGCAGAGAGACAAATGAAACTCAGTAAGGTAGTATCATGTGTGAGTAATGCTGTATTATCCTGCATTTGAGGCGCGAGTGCTCAGAAAATTTCAGTTCTCACTTACCCCCTACATCCGCCCACTGCTCTGTACTTTCTTGAGATTGACATATTATGCTGTCAAATATATTAGCTTTTTTCCCAAATAAGAAAGCACTTAAAGGGCCTGTACTTTATTTTTCCCATGTATCTGACCAAAACGTGTCTCCAGTACAAGCAGCTCTTGAGTCAAAATAAGTCCACTGTGTACTGTCTGCATCTAATTATGAATAACTGTATTGTCTGATAATTGCACGTTAGCATGCTAGTTGTTAGCGTTATCATCATGGCAAAACTTCGCTCTGGTCTCTGAGAGTTGTGAAAAGTGCTTATAAACTCCTCGTGGTGAATAATTAGAATGTTCAGAATGCATAAGGTAAATGAGAAATAACTTTGGACCACTGCAAACTGTTTCAAATGAACTAGTTCTGTTTTTCATGTTTTTAAAACACGAAAAATCAGGTACAGCTTTTTTAAGTTATAAATTGGTGCTACCCATTCAAATGTGCCCATGGCCCCTGAATGAGCAGAACTAACAACTTTACCAATTTATTGTTGATTACATTGCAAAGATGGATTCTGCCCTCGCAGGTTAAACTGGCTATACTTCATTGTTCCTGATAATTCTGTCGCCATAGAAACACGTTCATTATACTCTTTACAGTTGACTAGTCTGGGATTTATGTACTGTATAAAGAGTAGAGGAACAACAACAGCAGTAGAAGATGAGAACAAAATGGTGACTCACAGTGGTCACGTTTAGTCCTAGTTTAGTCCTGTTTTTTGTCTTGGTTTAGTCCTGGTTTAGTCCTGGTTTAGTCCTGTTTTTTAGTCCTGGTTTAGTCCTGTTTATTAGTCCTGGTATAGTCCTGATTTAGTCCTGGTTTAGTCCTGGTTTAGTCCTGTTTTTTAGTCCTCATTTAGTCCTAGTTTAGTTCTGGTTTAACCCTGGTTTAGCTCTTGTCAAACTGAAGTGACCTTCCAGGTGAAAAGTAGACCTCTTTTCCTTGTGCAGGGTTAAGGACTGATCTGAGGTAGAATGAAATAGCAGCGTTTACATTTTACTTTGAAATGCAGTAATGGAGTCTTTCTTTTTCATTCTCAAAGTCAATGAGAAACTCAACCCATAGATTTCAGAGTAAGGTCATTTTCTGTTGCCATAGAAATTAACATTTCAAAACAAAATAATGTATCTTTTGAGTCCTGGTTCAGTCCTAGTTTAGTCCTGTTGTAGACCTGTTTTAGTGCTGGTTTAGTCCTGGTTTAGTCCTGGTTTAGTCCTGGTTCCGTTTTGTTCATTCTGGTTCAGTCCTGGTCTAGTCCTGGTCTAATCCTCATCTAGTCTCCTTCTGTCCTGGCTTAGTCTTGGTTTAGTCATCTGCAGCCTGTCCATCCTGATTTAATCCATATTTAGACCTGTTTTAGACCTGGTTTAGTCCTAGTTTAGACCTAATTTAGATCTGTTTTAGACTTGGTTTAGTCCTGGTTTAGACCTGTTTTAGACCTGGTTTAATCCTTGTTTCCTGTGAATGTTAATCAAGGTACGGCCATTTTCTGTTGCCATAAAAATTAACAATTCAAAACAAAACAAAAAAATGGTCAAAAGTCCTAAAAATGTTGCCTTTAAACAGTGGTAATTTCATCAGTTATATCATAATTTCAGTTTCTAACATTCACTGATTTAGAAAGAAAAAAACTGAGTACACAGAGGTTGAACATGATCTGCTAAAGAATAGGTCCACAAACAGTTACGTCTTTGGAGTTGAATGTATTCACCTTGCTGACAGAGAAGATGTTGAACTTTTGAACCAGTTTTTGTTTTATGTGGATAGGTCCAGTAATTACAGAGATATTAAAGTAGACATATTGTGCTTGTGTCTCTATAGTTATAATCTCTGACACCCGTGGATCATTATGTTATAATTTGCACATTTTAAATCACAATATTAATCTAAAATGTCTTAATAAAAGAAACAAATCCGCTGACTTCCACGTTAGAAAATTCCGGTGCCCAATGGGAGCTGTCGTTGCCATAAACGTCATCACAACAAAGCGCTGTTAAGATCTTGGCGCCCCCTATGGATAGCTGCACATCACACTAGCGAGCAGCTCATTTTTTTCATTTGTACCAAAATGATTTAACAACACTGCTAAATCCTAAAAAGAAAATTAAACTGGAGAAGGAAGTGCGTGTGTCACACGTGTACCGGTGGAGGTGAAAAAGGGGGTTGATCAGAGCAATGACGTCTTGAACACAGGAGAATAAAGATTATTCAAACACGAATCACTCCAAATACAACTTCAGAGGCTCAATGAGACGAAGCAACTAGAACATGATTAAAAGCTCTGAAAAGTCCATTTTGCAGAATAGGTCTGATTTAACCATAAACCAGGTCAAAAAAAATCTGCAGTCTGACAGACACAAAATCCCCCATAGACTTTGACCTGTCCTCCCCCTCAGTTTACATTATAGCTGTTTACATTATGTCAGATGAACAGTTCTCTCTGTGCTGTAACTCGTTTGTACTGCGCTCATGGTGTCACACTACACCCTCATTGCACTGGACCAAGGACACATCTGCAGCCTTCTTCTTTACTTAAGTTCCTTATTTCTTTAGCCTTTTGTGCCTCTCAAACCACTCATTGAGGTGAAATGTTACGAGTAGGTCCTGGGTTGGATCTGTGAGTCACATGGATTCTGTTCAAAGTTCACATTTTAGGAGAACTGACAAAAGAGTGAAATCTTAACTGACAAACTAATACAAGAAGAATCAGGACATGTTTGTACAGATCTAGACAGGAGACTTGTGGAACTTTATAAATTGCATTCAAATTGAGCTTTCCATTCGATTGTGATTAATCTTACAGTCCTATAGCTCAGATGGGTATATTTTTATGTGGAGGAAGAAATGTAACTATTTGTGTTTCAAATGGCACTGGTTTAAAGTCTGTTTTGTTTATATGCAAGAAATTGATATTAAAGGCTATTTTTAGTTGGCTTTTATTTTATTTAAACTCCACCCACAACCGCATTTACAAATAGAGCTACTAAACTGGGCCGTTAATTGAGGGGAGAGTGAGGGGGAAGAAGGACGAGGTCTGGAGGACTAAAGGGGAGAGTGAGGGGGGAGGTGGGGCGAGCTCAGGAGCACTAAAGGGGAGAGTGAAGGGGAGGAGGGGTTGTACAAGAAACAGTGTCATTGGTCTAACAGGTATCCACAGTTAGAACTCCGCCCCTGCAGGTGTTCTAATCAGAAACACCTGGCTGTAATCGGGGCAGTCCTGTGTGATGTCATCAACTACTTTAAATTGCCAGTCTTTAGATTTAGATTTAGTCTTTAGAACGCTCTAGATATGGTTTAGTCCTGGTTCAGTCCTGGTTTAGTCCTAGTTTAGTCCTGGTTCAATCCTGGTTTAGATCTGGTTCAGTCCTGGTTCAGTCCTGGTTTAGTCCAGCTCTAGTCCTGCTTTAATCCTTATAATTCCACTTCAGTCCTGGTTCAGTCCTGGTTTAGTCCTAGTTTAGTCCCGGTTCAGTCCTTGTTTAATCCTTATAATTCCACTTCAGTCCTGGTTCAGGACTGGTTCTTTGTTCCATTTGCTTGTGCAGTGACTGTTTGTGTTAAATCAATAGTTTTGCCGAGTCCTGTGATATCCTGCTGTGGTGAATGTGGGCTCCACAAAAATACAAAAACTTGAATGTCCTCTCCTTCATACAGCCGTCTAAAATAAATTCACAAAACATTTAAAGAACACGATCCCAGCTTGATATACTGTGTTTCCTAACTTTAAATTGAGATGCTGTATCCAGACTGCTAACGTCTTGTTTACCAAACCTATCTGTGCCTTGGAGGTGAGACAGGTCATCACTTACACTCAGACCGGAAGGCTCTGTGCTGGTTCCAAACACAACAGCACTGTACGAACTCAACATGGGACTTTTAAAGCATTTTATATTTCACACAGTCAGACATCCAAATGTCTGTTCATACACTTACCTCACTTTGCCCCTCCAGCCAAACGAGGTATGTAGCCATCATAACATCTTGCCAATAATGTAATCTTCAGTGTTTCTCAAACTTTTCACTCCAAGAACCACCAAAGAAAAGATTGGCTTTCCCAGTACCACTGGATCTAAACCTGGTCTGTAACAGGACTATTCCAGGTCTAATCTAGGGCTAAACCAGGTCTATAACAGGACTATTCCAGGTCTAAAGGTAAAAGGTAAAGTGGGGGTATTTTACATCTATGGGGTAATAAAGAGGGGGTATTTTACTTCTATTGGGTATTAACAGCTAATATAACATAACATGTTTAGACTGTTATGTTTCCTTGTTATGAAAATGCAATGTATTAACATTTGTTTTATAAGTTTCACTTTCGTTTTTCACGCTCTGAGCCTCCTCTCCCATTGCTCTCTGCCCTAAGTCACTCCACCTTCAGAGCGCTATCATAACACAATCAGTGTGTTGTTGTGTACAGATTTGTATTAAGTTTTTGTATATTTAAGGAGAATTGTCATGTGTGACATAGGCTTGTGGGCGGAGCCTTGTACAGAATCTTACAGCCAACCATAAGGAGGGTTCGAATATGGCCTGGAAGAGATTGCTAAAATACTAATATGCATGCATGGATGATAAAATTCCTTCTGGCATGTTTTTGATTAGGGAACAACAACGCTATAAAAAAAACCAAAAAAACCAAAAACATAATATGCCCTCTTTAACTAATAACAGAAACTGTAAACAAATAGGTGTGTTAGTCTCAGTATAGCTAGTTCCTCCCTTCAAGCAGACATAAGACCAGTTCCCAGTCCGAACTAAAAAAGCCGCTGGGGTGAGACGTCTTCACTCTAAAACTTTACCAGTTACAGAATTGCATTTTGTTTTGCCATGACAGGCATATTAAAAAGGACAAAAAAAAAAAAAACTGTATAAAAATACTATGTGCGATCCTTACTCCAGTCCTCCATTCACAAAAACAAACCTCTTCTAGGGCCTTATGCAATGTACTGTGTTTGATGTATCACTGTATCCCCTATACCACAGTATTACACCACAGTGATGAGGATTGTGGAAGAACACCAGGAATCTGCACAAACAATCGATTTTAAAGTTGTATTCGTCGTCATTAAAGTTCAGATGTTTGTATCATTCTTACTTGGTTTGGTGGATAGTACATATGGTCAATATTTATCATAGTTTTACATCAGGTGGCAGTTTGTGAACAAAAGTTGAGAAGAAAAGCTCAAAAATACAGGAAGTAGCTTTGATTTCTAAAATCCCTCTGCCTATGTCAGCAGAACTGAAAACTCCATCCAAAATGCAGAGACAGTTTACACACAAGAAAAACATTTTTCTGACACTTCAAACCTTCATTTAACAAAATAAAGGTGTTGGAATTTTATTTGTATTAGTCTAATCATAATCTAATTTAGACATGTTTTGGTCCTTGTTTACATTATGGTAACAATTAGGGAAAATTACTTCTACATATGTCATATCTATATGCCATATCCAACCAAGAAGTAAAATTATAATCTTCATGAAAACAAAAAAACTAGGCAAGATTTTGAATCAAATCTTAAATCTAAAGATGTGTAAGTATGTTTCAGTGAAATGAAGAGTCTAACCTGTCGTATGGACTTTAAATCCGATGAAAAACATGCTGCTGTTGTTACATTGTGATGCAAAATGTTCTGTCCTGGTTTTAGATGGTCTCTGTTTTGTACAGCAGACGCTCAGAGGATAAAACGTTCAGCCAGCAACTCAGAGAGCAGAGAACCAGCTGTGTCCCCAGATATGAGGCTCCAATCAAATATAACTCTCACTGATAACAACTGTAATGCTGATTCATTCTTAATCACAAAACATTGGACACAATGGTCATGTTGTTTATGTTATAATTTGATGTTTCGGTTCAAGACAATTATCCAATCAGAAAGCAGAATGAGCCTCACATGAGTCTCTCATTTGGGTTGCCAATGTTGAACTCCAGTTTGTTTAAACATAAAATGCCTCTTTCTGATTTGAATGGTCACTACCTAAACCTCAGCACTTGCAGCCAATCATGAATCAGTGCTAGTGCAGCCTCTGCAGCTCAGTGAGTGAATTCTGGAGGTTCTTTCACATGAGGCCTGTCCATATACTGACAATGAGACACACTTGTATGTGTCTCTATCTGCAGGTTAAGGCTCTGGACACAGGCTCAAACTGTACCTTTATTAAAAGCTCAGGCGACATGCTGTGCCTGCAGAGCTGTCGTACTGAATGGAAGTTGTAATCATCAGTAGAGACAGAGACAGTAAAAATCAGGTACTGCACTTTTTAAATGTTTGACACATTTACATAACATGACAAACTTGATATGATATTTGTTAATGACTGCCCTTTAAATTCCTCACTGGCTCTTATAATGTGGGAGTTACTTTGTATACAGTAATTGGTCTTTTTCACTTCTGTGTCCTGTTGACCTGCATTCTGACTGTGGCATTTTTATTGACATTTGAATAAAACAGATACAGTCCATCACATAAATGCATTTTCTTCCATTATCTCATTGGAAATGGCATTAAAAGCTTGCTTTAAAACCCATAAGAGCTAGCTGACCCATGCACGTCACCATAACAACAAATGAACCACGGCAGTTTTTAAGGCTTTGTTTGAGAGAGACTGAAAAAGGGTTGGCTAATGCTAGCTAGCTTGTGACTGTAATGTAATTTGAGAGGAACTTGTTTAACAGCACAAATCAGCTCACTTGTTGGTAAGCTAAATCAGTTCTTTATGGTCAGATTGTGTTAAAACAAAGGTCAGATTAAAGCCTAATTTGAGTAACAGAGCTTGAGACAGAGTAGTGCATCTAGTTAGCTGAGTTACTGAACCACCAAAACAACTAGAATATTTATTTAGGCAGTATGTCCGCACTATTTGACTTCGATTAAAAACTGTTTTCAATTTATATGCACTATGAAACTTCTGGAGATGTTTGATGCTTTGCTTAAAATGTTCCGCAGTATGGCATTCAACAATCTCCACAGAGACAGGAAAGTCACTACCACCAGATCAAGTTACAGGTCAGATCTGTGGAGAGGCACATGTTTTTCAAGGAATTTTTGGGCTGTGCTTTTGACACTTTTTCAGAATTATTTTGTTGTTGTCATCTGCTCCTCTCAAAAATCAATTTCCCTCATAAAAGGTTAATGTGCTTTTACCGAGACCAGGCCATGTTGGATGTGTAACCAAACTGAATCAGAGGTGAGATTAAAGCAGAGGGCCCAAACTGGGACATAAACAAAGAGACAGCACTCACAAACACTTCCAAATATTGGCTGTTTTGGAACATTTCCTGCAGATGTGTTTCAAACAAACCTTTATTCTGTCGTATTTAGTCCAAAAAGGTCCAACTCGAAGGACTAAACCAGGACTAAACTAGGTCTAAAGGACATCTAGACTACTGTCCAATACAGACCAGGAACAACCCACAAAAGCACTAAACTGCTCCAAACCAGGTCTAACCGAGGACAGAACAAGAACTGAATCAGGACAGAACCAGGCCTGAACCAGAACTAAACAATGAGTGAACCAGGACAGAACCAGGACTAAACCAGGACAGAACCAGGACAGAACCAGGACTGAACCAGGACTAAACTGGGTCTAAAGCACATCTAGGCTACTGTGAACTAGCATTAAACTGCTCCAAACCAGGTCTAACTGAGGACAAAACCAGAACTGAACCAGGACTGAAGCAGGACTAAACAATGACTGAACTAGGACAAAACCAGGACTGAACCAGGACTAAACGAAGACTGAACCATAACTAACCTAGGTCTAAAGCACATCTAGGTTACTGTCACCTAGCATTAAACTGCTCCAAACCAGGTCTAACTGAGGACAAAACCAGGACTGAACCTGGACATGATCCAGGACTGAACCAGAACAAAACCAGGACTAAATCAGGACTGAACCAAGACTAAAACAAAATAAGGTCTAAAGCACATTTGCTAGACTGGCTATTGTCCACTACAAACCAGGCACACCCGTCAACAGCTGAGTTTGGGTGACTGGTCAAACTCAAGCTCAAATCTTTAAAGTGCATCTGACAGGCTTTCTTGTTTTTCCTAATTCTGACTTGGTTTGGTGGGATAATGCCATAGACTGTATATATAAATGGACATAGCTAACCTGCTAGCTGCCAAATAGGAAATGAGCATGGGTGCACTTCCAGCTTCATTGACTCTGGCTCTAATTCACTTTACATTGAAAAACTGTGGTCCCTCTCTCTGTAACTGCATGATACATGATCCTGGTATTTTTATTTCATGATTGTGTCCGTAACTCAAGATATGAACATTATTAAGAGACAAATCAGCTGCCTTCTTTCCCAGAGGTTGCTCCATGGATCTATTAAAATAACTTGATAGGGTATTGCTAGTTTAGAGCTGTCTCGAGTTGGATCATTGGTACTACAAAAAAATCCCTCCTGCCAGAAAGGATTTTTCTCATAGAGCGCAATGTAATCACAAACTGCTCATGTTCGGCTCACAGGTGCTGACAGGAACTGACAGGGACTGACAGGGACTGACAGGGCACCTACAGCTTTCACAAAGGTTGTATTTTGTAGCAATTTTTACCTATTTTCAGATCATAAACTTTTGCTCAGCTCAAAATCCGTCTATTGTCTTAAAAAATGCTTTTAAATCGTTAGCTTTGGCTACGCTCTACAGTATGTGTGTTTAGTCCACTTCTTTATAAAGTCTATGGATAGTATTGCATAAATGTTCAAAAGGGTCATAACTTGTCTACCCTTGTCTAACTTACACAATAGTTTAGATAAGACTAATGAAAATAAATTAAAAAACTATATAATACTATATAAAACTATACAAAACTAGGCAAGATTTTTACTACAGTCTTAAATATAATGATGTTAACTATGTTTGTGTCAAATGCACTTAAATCTATTTCCCATTTGAAAAGCACATTTCGCATGATGTGGTGGACTACTGTGTAATGGTGAGATAATAAGGCCCCATCTGCTCCACACAAATAAACCACTGGTTTGGTTTAATTGGTTTAATATGAATTTACTGAAGAGTCATTGAACAGGAGGCCACCGTGTTCCTGCGACTGTGTGTGGGCAGAAACAGCAGGACAGATACACTCAAGGACTAAAATGATACATTTTTCTGTTTCTTAAAGGGCCATGTTGCACTATTCTCTGATCTCTATTCTAATGTAGTTTCCTCATCACAAACAGAGCTGAAGTTGTGTTTTGTTTCATTCACACATGTTTAATACACACACCCTGCATATTTAGGCTGAGTTCTTCTCTCAAATAGAAAACACTCTGTTCCACCTTGTGATGTCATGTGGTAATACAGGAAGTGCTCCACTGTGTTTTTAAACTCCATACACAAGGCCAATTTACAGGTCAGATCTGTGTAGAGGCGAGCCAGTTCACAGTAAGAATGCATGTTTTTCAAGTTATTTTGAGCAATAAACAGTAAGAAGCATGTTTTTCAAGTTATTTTGAGCAATAAAAACACTAAATGCAAGGTAGGTTATTTTAATACCATACTGTGGAACATTCCAGACAAAGCACAATAGCATCTCCATGGAGACAAGCAGGTGGCGGACCCCTTACCAGAAAAGTTACATAATGCTGCTTTAAAGTCTTTGTTCATACTTTATTAAGTCTGTTAAAATTGTATTGTTATTATAATGTGTGACACAAAACATCTTTCTATAGGGGAAAAAGCCACTGTCCCTGTAGTTTAGACCTCTACAAACATGTACTGAAATGTCAGATGCCCTTCCTGTCCAGTTCATATTTAGTCTTCACTCAAATGTTAATACTATAACTTAAAGCTGAGGAGGTGTGAAGTCCATATTTAAAGATCTTATATTACTCAAAAAAGACTTTTGTGAGCTTTAAGCCAGGTTCTAATGCTGTTACCTCCTCAAAAACATACCTGGAGTTGTGTTTTGTTTCATTCACACATGTTTGAGTAACCTTTAATTATGAAGGAGTAGTTTTCAAGTTAACATCTACCTTTTATCTTTTGGTTAGAAGAGATTGGCAATTCCAGGGCTGAAATTATGAAGGTGAAGGTGTATGAACTTTAAAACACAGGGGAGCATTTCCTGTATCACGAGGTGGATCAGAGTGTTTTCTGTTTGAGAGAAGAACTCAGCCTAAATATGCAGAGTTTGTGTGTTAAACATGTGTGAATGAAACAAAACACAACTCCAGGTCTGTTTGTGATGAAGAAACAACATTATAAGATAGATCAGAAAACAGTACAGTGTACAGTAGGTCCTTTAAGTGCTAATTTGCACAGATCTGACACACTTGTTTTAGTGATAGTGTGATAATAAAAAACAGGGCTGTAGCACATGAGGCATTACTCAGTCCCTCCCACAGATGAACAGCTGCTGCTCCCAGACTGTCACCAACAACCATCTCCTGTCACATCATCACAACTGTAACATAGTATTATATTTTTTTTTACAACATATAGCAAAAGACGAAGTCTAAAT
>KN471648.1:0-18951 GCA_000787095.1 Periophthalmodon schlosseri
ACACAGGTGAGGGGTGAGGTACACACACGTGAGGGGTGAGGTACACGCAGGTGAAGGGTGAGGTACACACAGGTGAAGGGTGAGGATCATACAGGTGAGGATGGTTGTGTTTAGCTCAGCACCTATTGGCCAGTGCGTCGATGCGCTCCTGGATGCGCTCACTGTAGATGTTGTTCTGGCTGATCAGACTCTCTCCGGCCTCGATCACAGCTTTGATGCGGTGCAAGTTGAGCTCCATGGTGTTGGTGAAGTCCTTGTGTTTCTTTATGGCAGCCTCTACTGTCTCTACTGTGGTGGGCAGCTCCACGTGTGCCAATGCTGACTCCTGAACACACAGTACACAAGGTTTTCAGGTTTATTTTGAATATAGCAATAAAACATTTTTAACATTATCACAATTAAAATCCTTATTTGTTAAAAGCATATTCAATTTCATCAATTTAATGTAATGGTGCCCAATGAAACCTGGTGGAGGGTGTGCAACCTGCTTGTGTCCGATACTGCTTTGCCTGGAATGTTCCACAATATGGAAAATTGTGGAACATTCCAGACAACCAGGTGACACCACCCGGCCATATTGCAGGTCAGATCTGTGGAGAGGCAAGCTCACTCACAGAATGAATTCATGCAATCAAGATAAGCATCTGTAATAGAATCAAAGCAAGACAGATAAGGTTACTGCCATATTGTGGAACATTCTGGGCAAAGCAATAATATCTCCACGGTGACAAGAAAGTGTCAGACCCTGCATCAGAAAAGTTGCATATAAGTGCATCTTTAACAGCAGCAAAAATTATCCAACAAAACAGATGTATCCGTGTGGTCGTAAAACCCATAAAGTGGAACTAAACACTTAAACTTGGCGGAGTTTAGGCGTTTAGTCCCACATTTCAAATAGAGCTGCTAAACTGGGCAGTACCTGGAGGACTAAAGAAGAGAGTGAGGGGGGAGGAGGGATGGGGTCTGGCATATGAGGAACAGTGTGACTGGTCTATAACAGGTATCCACACTTTAAACTCCACCCCTGCAGCCAGGTCTTTGTAATCAGAAACACCTGGCTATAATCAGGGCAGTCTTTCGTAATGTCACTGACTACTTGAAATTGCGGAGGCCACTCAAGGTAGCACACACTTAGAAAGCTGCAAATCTACCTAGTTTGCATTAAAGTTGCCAAAAAGTGACTAAGAACAATCGACAATACAGTTTAGTAGTGAAAACAGTGGATTTAGTGTTTAGTTCCACTTTAACCTAACCTTGATGTAGACCCACTTAGGAAGGTTCTCGGCTCTGGTTTCTCCCTATCCCACGCCTCCCTCTCCTTCCTCTTCTGCCAAGACGTACCTGGTTGTTGAGGAAAGACTCTGCCTGTTTGACGTCCCTCAGAAACAAGTGGAAGATGTGAGCCTGCACCAGCACGTCGCGCCGGCTCTCCCACATCTCCAGCAGCTTGTTCCAGCCCACGTCCAGTTTGTGGAGCCACTGCTGCAGCGCGGCCTGAGGCAGAGGGGCCTCTTCCGACTCCAAGAGCTCGTTCATGCTCTGGAGCCGCTCATAGTCCTCCTCATACCTACACAGCACACCAGAAAACACGCATCTTCAGGTTTGTCTACCCTTAGGACAGCATTGTATATTTAAACTCCTTAAAGAGGGAGTATTACACTTCTATAGCCATGCTCGCTCACAGAATTAGTTTTACCTAGGGTCCTCTGGTAAATTATAATAATTACGAATGTCATTTGTGTTTCTAGTCATGTGCGAATTGTCCATGTCTGTAAAAATGTCCCTCGAATTGTACCTAATGTAATTCTGCAAACTCAGAGCTCCTCATGTACTTCTAGTCCTGTGCAAACGCCCAGATCTGTAAATTGGCATGTTTTTCATCTGTGCGTTGAAGCTAATAGTGATTAAATTAAAAGTAAAGTAAAGTAAAAAACATAAAACAAACTGCAGTAAAGATGTGACGCCAAAGTACAACCCCGTGGAGCCTCTATGGAAAAGTTTGGGTGCTTTTGGTGCAAAGTTTGTAAAGTTCGGATAGAGGGGCCGTATAGTGCAAATGAATTAAAAGAGAGAAACTATGGCTGTTTCCCAAGAAATCGGATCGCGTGGATGTCATTTTGGTTACCGATCGCATCTACATGATAAGAAACAACAGCTTTTGACGCTACAGTGAAGGTGCATTCTGCTAAAAACAAACTTAAAATAAAAGCGTTGGCAACATGAATTAAAAGGTTCTTGGTTTTTTTTGCTGTTTCTCAGTCCACCATTTCCATAATAACTGGTAGTTTACTGACATTGCTTATCCCGTATGAATGCACACAAAAAACAACACACAAAAAAAAAAAAATGCTGTGGGGTAATTTCAGTTTTACATACGTCACGAGGTAAAACTAATCCCGTGCGAATAGGGCTTAAGAGGTATTAACTGCGAACACGTAACATATTTAGATCACCATGTTCCTTTTATTGTTTTGAAAATGCTATATTCGCCCAAAACAACGTATACACGTAACAATTTAGATCACCATGTTCCTTTTATTGTTTTGAAAATGCTATATTCGCCCAAAACAACGTATTAACATGTTTTATAAGTTTCACTTTGGTTTTTGATGCTCCAAGTCCCCCTCCCTTTGCTCCCCCTTCACTATCCCCTTCAGAGCGCTATCACATTACAATTGACATGCATTCCGCTAATTAAACTACTGCACATCGCATCAGGTTTGTGAAGCTGTAGTGTATTGTTTTGTATTTTGCTTTTGTATATTTATGGAAAATTGCTGCGTGCGAGATTGGGTGACGTAGGCTTGTGGGCGAGGCATTATGCAGAATCTCACAGCTAACTGTAAAGAGGGTTCAAATAGTGCCTGGAAGAGATTGCTAGATTACTCAAACATGCACGGATGACATCCAAAACCTCCGCAGTCTTGTTTGTGATGAGGGAACAACATTATAACATGATAGAAAACAAAGAAAAGCTGCAGTTGTACCGTCCGATCTCCTCCTTAAGTGTGGCATGCTTGTTGATCAGCGTCTCGGCCTCCTGTAGGTCATTAGGTAGCTGCTCAGAAGCTGCTGCCGTCTGGGTCTGGACCAGCCAGCTCAGGAACGAGTCCAGATCCTACGCAGAGACAGAGACATGGGACTATGGGAATTCTCTGCATTTTGTCCGGAGGCGGGGTTTAGTGATATATCTCAAAGCTAACTGCTGCGTGCTGTATTTTCCAAGGAAGGAGTTAATTTCATAATCAGCAAATGTAATTGCAGCAAATATTAAGGTTCAGCAACATTGACATTATTTTGTGATCTGTTAAGTACAGTTAACTCATACTTTTATTTATTTATAATTTTCTTTTGTCTAAAAAAATTATAGCTCAGCTTTGCCAAGACCCGGTTAGCAAACCTGTCCCAAAACCCTAAACTTACCTGTTCCTAAACCTAACCCTCATTCTAACCTTAACCTGAGTGTGAAAAAACATAGATAAAAAGCAACATTTGCGAGCCTAACTACTAACACAAATTGGCTGTTGTTTGGCATAACTGTGTTTGGGGGAAAAATAGTGCCACCCTGATGCGACAACAGAAAGTCAAAGAAAATGGATGCTGGATGTGTTTTTGGTATAATTTTAGGTCTAAATTTGCTTTGTTTTGTCAATAAGTCTGTATTTTAGACTTGGCAGCACAAGTGAATCGGGAAACATAGTTTAAAAGTGGGTTGCCATGGTTACAATAGCATGCTGAGTTTTTAGGGAGTCCCACGGAGACACAGATGTGAGCACAGACATGTGAGACGTCTTCCCTGTGCTCCCAGATCCCAAACATGGTGACTACCTGGATGAAGCTCTGCAGGCGGCTGGCCACCATCAGAGAGTCTTCACAGCCCTGTAGCGTCCTCTTCAGCTCCTCCCACTCCACACTGAGACCATCAAACCCCACCAGAACCTCCATAGCCCGCGCTGGGTGGGCCGTGGCCAGGTGCTCTGCCTCCTCCTGGACACAGTAACACATTTTTCAGTAAACCACACTTCTTGCCCTCACAGATGCTGTCTAGTCTGCCATCTGAGAGAATTACATATATCCATAAAACAAAACAACATGTATTTGAAAGTATTTGGGGGACATTTATAAATGTTAAAGACTTGGACTTTTCTGATGACTTGACACATTTTTAAAGAGGACATATTTAGATTCCGTTTTATTGTTTTGAAAATGCTATATTCAGAGAAAACAACATATTAACATGTTTTGTAAGTTTCACTTTTGTTTTTGACGCTCTGAGTCCCCTCTCCCTTTGCTCCCTCACTCCCTCTTCAAAGTGCTATCACATTACAATCGGCGTGTGTTCCGCTAATTAAAGATTTAGCACATCAGGTTTGTCAAGTTGTTGTGAACAGTTTTTATCATGCTTTTGTATATTTATGGAAAACTGTCGCATGGCAGCATGGGTGACATAGGCTTGTGGGCTGAGCATTGTACAGAATTTCAGAGCTAACTGTAAGGAGAGTTTGAATAGGGCCTGGGAGAGATCACTAAAATGCTCAAACATGCATGGATGACATCTAAAACATCTTCAGGCATGTTTTTGATGAGGGAACAACATTATAACATGGTAAAAAGCTCAAAAAGTCGATTTTATATACTCTCCAGCATGCACTATACATATTTTTCCTCATAACATTTTTTCTGAATTAGAAATATCTCTAAGTGTTGTATTAACATTAGCATGGAAAAAACACACTTCTATACAATACTATGGCTGACTGGTCATTTTACAGTTTGAATGTGCGCTCCTTTAGTGCGCAGTGCTGACCTGCAGATGCAGCAGTTTCGGCTCGAGCACAGAGAGAGCACCCTCCATGGTGGACAGGCGGCGCTGCAGGGCCAAGACCCCTCCGAGGTCACTGCCCACGTACTGCGTGGCATCAATGGCTTTCCTCTTCTCCTGGATGTGCGACTTGATCTCGGCACACTCCAGGAGGTAGTTCTGCAGCCGGAGCATGGAGTCCAGCTGGTGCTTCTTATGCTCCACCAGCTCCACAATGCTGTTCCACCTGTGACCAACAGGGGGATTAGCACGTTCACTAAGAGCTTCTATGTATCAAATGGAAACATGTTCATGCAGGCAAATGCACTAAATGTGTCATTATTTGCTGTTGCTTTTGAAATGGAAACACATGAAATGGCCTCTTTTGTCATGTAGGTCCCAGCATCAGTTGAACCCATCTGGTCCCACTGAGAGCAGACCTAAAGCCAAGCCTCTCATATGTTACAGCAGGCTTGTACTGTACATCTAATTAGACTGCACTTAGATTCTTAAAAACAACACACACATATGTGTATAAATCCCAAATATTACATGATTATATTTATATAGAATGTTCAGTGCTCAGTAATACCTGGAGGTGAGGTGGTCTTGGCAGCCCCGGACCTCCGCAGATGAAGGGTGGCCCCCGTCCAGAAGCTGCTGCACCATCTGGTTCACGTCTAGGATCCGCCCCATCAGACTGTTCATCTCCTGGTCCAGGCTCTCAAACCTGCTCACACAGAGGAGGGAGGGCACGAGAAGGTCAGGGGTGATGACAAGCAATTATGAACTGAGCATGCAAAATACTGAGCCCTGTTGGCACAAATGAAGTGTAAAGAGTTGAATACCTGTGAGCCACCACCTCCACGTCCTCCAGCCGCTCAGGGATCTCCATCTTGTCCAGCCACTGCTCCTTCTCGTCGATCCACAGTTCACAGGCGTTGACCTCGCTAAACATGCGGTACACAGCCAGAGCATCCAGGAGCCACTGCTGTCGCAGCACGGCCACCTCCACCACCTCAGTGTAGAGCTGCTCCAAGTCACTGACCCGCACCTGCACCTCCTACACACACACAAGCACACACCGGGGTCAGAGTGACCTCTACACACACACAAGCACACACTGGGGTCAGAGTTACCTTTACATACACACAAGCACACACCGGGGTCAGAGTGACCTCTACACACACACACAAGCGCACACTGGGGTCAGTAACCTCCTACACACACTTTGGGGTCTGAGTGACCTCCTACACACACACACACCGGGGACAGGGTGACCTCATACATATACTCTTGGGTCAGCGTGACCTCCTATACACACACATACACATACACACACACATACACACACACACACACATTGGGGCCCGAGTAACCTCATACACACACTTTGGGGTCAAAGTGACCTCATACATACACTCTGGCATCAGCCTGAACTCCCAGAAACACACACTGGGGCCAGATGGACCTCCTACACCCACACACACACACACACACACACACACACACACACACTGGCGTTAGCCTCACCTCTTGTGCACATGTATTTGGCTTCCATGCTTCTTGGGGACATTACATTGACTTACATTAATTTACTGGCGATTGAATGTTAACAATATTTACTTCTTATGGGGCCTGATGACCTGTGTGAAAAAAATATGCTAAATTGACTTATGATTTCATTCCCAACATGTAATCTGTACCCATGCTTTAGCCTATTCGTTCCCACAAATTAAGAACTTAATTCTTAAACTTAGAATTACTGAAAGCCCGTGCAAATCAAGGGTTATCACAGTGTCCTTGTATTTTAAGCCTAGGTTACGATAAAACTCAACAAAACTATCTGTCCATCTTTGTGAGCTGCCGGAAGTACCGCTGAAAGTACCACCAAAAGTCCCTCTGAAAGGTCCTAGGTCCTAGCCCGTAACTCCTTTACCTTTGGAGCTACATCACGGGGTCAACCATAAGAGTCTCAGGGAGATAGGAGAAGGAGTTTCAGCTGCATATGAAGAATCTGACCATCCTAACCAGCAGAGGGAACAACGGAGCAGACACATGACACTACAGCTGTTTAATAAAAAAACTACAACACCAACAAAACGGACTACAATAACCCTCCACACTTTCCTCTACTGCTCTGATTTGAATGAAAATTTCAACATGGCAGTGTACTTAAATGACCCTAATGTATGCAGATGAGAGATGCTGTTGTTGGAAGAAAAAAATGCTCTGCAATAAACCTCACAGATTGTAGATCTGTGACTCTGAAAAGTTTAAACATGAACCACCTCCAACATCTCCATATGCGCCATGAATAGAACAGAATAAATATTCTCCAGACTCACCATCAGCTGCAGCCTCTGCTCTGTCCTCTGTCCCAACAAATATTCCACCAAACCCTGTCCTTTAGCCTGTCCGTGGCAGTGCACAGAGCGGTGCAGGGGGCTCCATCAGCAGAGTTTATGCAAATTGGCCATGTGGCTTTAAGTTTTGTTTCTATAAACGCAATTATTAACAATACATGCAGTGTAAACATTACAATATATTATACATACATTTCTACACATTGGCTAAATCATGGTTACGAATTGGCTAAAGGGTATGGATTGTAATTTGAGGTCACAATTTAGTACCTTTTTTGGTGCAGGTAATCAGGCAGGCTCTGTAACTTGTTGTCTAACCTTAACCTAAACCCAAACCTTAAACACACACACACACACACACACACACACACACACTGGGGTCACAGTGACCTCCTGCACATACACATACTGAGGTGCTTGATAAGGTGTGAGGTAGGGGGTAAGTTACCTCCTGTTCGCGGTACTGCAGGGGCAGCGCCACCATGTGCTTACGAAGAGCCACTACATGCATGCGATGCTTCTCCACAGCCTCAGTGACTCCTTTGTGCTTTTTCAGCAGAGACTGGGTGGAGTACTCGTCATGCCCAAAGTCCTCGCTGGAGACCAGGCGATAGGCATCTTGCAGCCACGCCACCTGGTCGTCCATCTCGGTGGAGAACTGGAAAAAGTTGAGTGCCTCCTGTAGGTGTCCCAGGCGCTGTGCGGCCTGCTCTTCTAGATGTTTCCACTCCTCCTTCACCTCCAGGATGCGCTCCTGGATTCCTACAGCCAGCAGGCTCTTCTCACTCAGCAGCTGCTTGCCCTGCTTCATGGTGCTCTGTCACATGGGAGAAAAGCCATTTTTAGAGAGGTTATGGAGAACACAAACACACGTTGAAGGATGGAAGAAAGATCTGAAGATGAGCAGAATAGGTGAGCAGCATGTCTGCGGGGTAGCAGTGCTGTGGTGTAATGACATGTCATAAAAGTGTGTACGGTACTATGTCCAGGAGAATAACCAGACTGCACCAGTGTCAGTGCTGTCTGTGCTGATGTAGGCCACATACCTGCAGCAGTGAGCGGTGGGCCAGCAGCTCTCCAGCCAGCCCCTTGTGCTTCTGCAGCAGCCGTAACACACTGGTCAGGTCTTTGCCCAAGCCCTGCGTCGCCAGAATGGACGTCTTCTCTTTGATCCAAACTTCAGACTCCTCCAACTCCTACAACACCCACAAGCTCAGATCAAACCTCCGAATCCACTCAAGAAGAGCACAAACGCTCTAAGGACATGTGTCGCACCTGAAAGAAGGCCCACAGCATCCGAGACTCCTCCAGATCCTCTCGCTTTTTGGAGGCAAGCAGTTTGAGCTCCTCCAGGCACGAGGAAACATGGCTGACACGGTTACAGATCACCTGAGGGTCACAAGGTTGGTAACCTGAAAGAGCACAGAATTTAGTTTATGTGGGAGAGAAGACAAATCATCAGAGTAAGGAGGTCTAAAGCTGCAGGCCTGAACTGTGGACATTATGATGATTGGTTCCAGGCTTTCCACTTTATTAAATGGCCCATAATGCGCTATTTTCTGATCTATGTAATAATGTTGTTTCGTCATCAAAAACATACCTGGAGCTGTGTTTTGTTTCATCCATGCATGTTAAACACACAAATCCTGCATATTTAGGCTGAAAACAGTCCACCTTGTGATGTCATGTAGTAATACAGGAAATGCTCCACTGTGTTTTTAAACTCCATACACCTTCACTAGAATCATTTGGATGATTTCAGCCCTGGAATTTCCAGTCTCTACTAAACTAAAGGTAAAAAGTAGCTGTTAACTTGAAAACTATCGCTTAATGACATGACAAGCTGGAACAGAGCATTTTGAGTTTTGGAGATGTAGACAGACTAATAATAAAGGATTACTCAATCACGTGTGAATGAAACAAATGTAGAAAGCTAATAATAAAGGATTACTCAATCACGTGTGAATGAAACAAAACACAAATCAAGGCATGTTTTTCATGACGTAACAGCATTATAACATGGCTTAAAGTTCACAAGAGTCAATTTTGCATAATATAGGACCTTTAAGAAAAATGTGACTTACTTTACTTTTTACTGAAGGTCAGTCACATCAAATCCCTACACTTTCACTTATTTTTTGTTTGGTGTATAAATAAACATGGCATCTCCCCAGTCTATCTGAGTAACATGAGTGTACTTGAGTAGCTTTTTCAGCTACTCTACATTTCCCCTGTAAATGAGTGGACAGCATTGGTCAAAAGGAGGACTGCGGGGGCTACCCTCAATGGTGGTGAATTTGAGTGCGGCGTTGTTGAGCAGCTCCACTCTCTCAGCTTGGATGCTGATGTCCGCCTCCTGGAGACTGTGCTTCTGCAGCAGGTCGTCCACCTCCAGAAGGTGCTTCCCCAGGTCTTTGGACAGCAGCTGTACCTGAGGGATACAGAGGGACACCAGGGGACACAGGGGGACACAGGGGGACAGGTCTGAGTGTGGGACAAACTCTAATGGTCTGCTCTCTGTGGAGCAGCATTGCACTTTTGAAACATCCAGAATATAAACTGAAATATGTTTAAGTGAAAGGTTTTATCCATGGGTTTAACTATGAAAGTTATGTACAATTAGAACTGTTGCTATGATAATAGTAAAGTACTGTGAGATGTGGACACTGTCCCTATAGTTACTTTGCAGTAGTAAATATGAAAGTAGCAAAGTCCAGAGGCTGACAGCAGCTGTACCTGAGTGTCCTCCATCCAGTCGATCATGTAGACCATGTCTTGGAAGGTTTTCTGCAGAGCCAGGTTCTTCTCCAGCCGGGACCTGCGCCCTGCCACCAGCTCCTTGAGCAGGCTCCACTGGCCCAGGATGTTCTCTTTGCGGGCCAGGATGCGACGGATGTCGTAGTAATTCTCAGCCTCCATCTCTGCAGACAGCTCCACCACCACGCTGATGCGCTCCTCGTACGAAGCAATGTCTGCCTCAATGGCCTCGTGCTTCTTCATGGCAGCCTCCACAGCCGGCAGGTCGTAGCCAAAGTTGTCCTGTAGAAAGAATCCACAGTCAATCAGAGCTGTGGAGACCTGTCCATAAGCCAAACTTGCTGTTTCAGTGCGGACATTTCAATTTTTTTCGCATGTATTTGAGCAACATTTGTCTTGCCCCAGTACAGATATATTGTATAAGCAGCTCCTGAGGTCAAAATAAGCCCACTGTGTACTGCCTGCATTTAATTATAAAGTGTTTTATTGTCTGATGCTAGTTTTTGTTAGCTGTCATGGCAAAACTCCACCCTGGGAGAGTTATGAAAAGCACTTACAAACTCATCACGGTGAATAATTAGAATGCTCGGAGAGCATGTATTTCCATAGGGACAAACAGGTGATGCCACCAGGCCAAGTTACAGTAAGAATGCATGTTTTTCAAGGTAACTTTTTAGCAATAAAACACATCTAATTGAAAAACATGCAACAAAAAGTTTAATGTACTTCTTTGGCAATTTTAGTGTAAACTAGGTACATTTACAGCTTTGTGTTTAAAAACTGAGTGTGTGCTGCTTTCCAGTGACCACTGAAATTTCAAGTAGTACATGACATCACGTAGGACTACCCTTATTAAAGTCAGACACAAGCACCTGGCTGCAGGGGCAGAGTTTGAAGTGACCAATCACTAGACCAGTCCCACTTTAAAAAACAGGATTTTGAGAGTGACAAGAGAAGGGTGTCCCCACGTGGCGCACCTGTGACACCAGACGTTGATTCTCATTGAGCCAGGCCTGCCTCATGGTGGTCTTGTGGTCAAAGCGCTGGGCCAGCAGCTCCAGCTTTTCCTGACGAATCAGCTCTTTCCGTAGGGCTACGCCTCTTTCATGCTCCGCCTTTTCTAGTCTCTCCCAGGCCTGCACATAGCAACCAACAGTCCATTTAAAATAACATTACAAGTCTGAACCTGCAGAACGTGTATCTACGTGTATCACTTAAACATGCATGAATAATCTAAATGCGTGAGAGTGGGTAATTGAGAAGGGAAAATAACAAAAGTTGATTTTGCACAATATGTCTCCTTTAAAGTGACTGCTCATTTCACTAAAACAAAGCAATTTTATTTCATCATTACAGCACTAAAAATAAAATAAACTTTCTTCACAAACTGTCAGTTAACTGGTGTAAAACTACTATAACTAATATGTGCTATGCCAGATATTATTCACCCAACTAAGTAAAAAGTTGTAAGTAAATATAACATACTTAATATACAAATAAAAATGATGAATCATATGAGATAGACAACTAAGACGCCTTGCCCACCCACCTTGTTGATGTCAGCTAGCAGTCTGCCCTCCTGAGGCACGTAGGGCTTCTGGTTGTTGGCACGCAGTTTGCTCTGGATGGTGAAGAGCAGCACCTCCAGGTTCCCCTTCTCCTGGAACCTGCACATAAACACATTTAACATAGAACCTGCACACAAGCACGTTTAACACAGAACCTGCACACAAGCACGTTTAACACAGAACCTGCACATAAACACATTTAACATAGAACCTGCACACAAGCACGTTTAACACAGAACCTGCACACAAGCACGTTTAACACAGAACCTGCATACAGTGCTGTGGTTGTTGTGTGCCTGTGGGTGTGGTGTGGTGGGTTGTTTGGTGTGGAGGGCTGGCGTAGTGGGCGGGTGCTGTGAGTGTTGTGTGCGGTAGGTGCAGTGGTGGGTTGTTATGATGGGTGGGTGCTGTAGGTGTAGTGTGCAGTGGGTGCAGTGGTGGGTTGGTATGATGGGTGGGTGTTGTGTGCGGTGGGTGCAGTGGTGGGTTGGTGTGATGGATAGGAACTGTGGGTGGGTCCTGTGGGTTTTTTCCATGGTGTTAGGTGGTCAGAGAAGGACCTACTTGCTGGGCTTCTCCACAGTGCAGTAGCTGGTGAAGGCCTGCAGTTGGTGCTGGACTCCGCTCAGCGAGTTGGCAAACTTCTGGTTACTGATGATAGAGATGGTCTTCTCGATCCAGTCTAACAGCTCAGACGCTAGCGCCTCGTACCGCTGGATGATGTTCTCCACTTCAATGCATTTGTCAAGCACCTGCACAGAGCCGGAGGGGGGCAGACCAATGGAGAAAAGAGACAGAATTTGTGAGAGGCATCCTGTAGTCAAAGTATTATAGTACTGCACAATTTTCTGGAGGTGGTATGTCACCTGCATGATTGAATGGAAATATAAAGTTAAAGACATACTTTGGAACATGCCATACTGTGTAATATTATAGCCAAAGGAACAACATTTCCATGGAAACAAGCAGAAGAAAGCCCTACACCAGGTTTAATAAGAGTCAGGTTTGTGGAGATGCACAGTAAGGAAGCATGCTATTCTACATTTTTCAAAGCAATAAAAACATCTAAAATGAAAAAAAAAACATGATTTCATTGTAGTCTCTTTTTTTTGGCTAACAATTATGTGGTATGCTTAGTGTTAAATTTATGTATGTCATTTTGAACATGTTTCGGAAGTTATTAATGAAAACAGCTTTACCTGGTCTAAAGAGTGCAGAAGCTCTGGACATATTTACATTTGACTTTGTGTAGTATTAGTGTAGCAGTACTTGAGTACACAGTGTAGGAGTACTGTACCTTGCCGACACGCTTGCCTTCCACAATCAGAGCCTTCATCTTGGAGAAGTAGTGATAGTAGGAGACCACATATGTGATGATGGACTTCTCATCAGGGTTCTCCGTGTTCACATCTGCACAAGAACCACATACATGATATAGCACGTACAATATCATTCGGCTGGGTACTGCTGTCCATGAATTCAGCTCAACATCTGGAGAAGCCCACTGGTCCTGACAGGTCTCCCACGGGTTTGAAGGATGGGTCAAATGCAGACTAGGACCAGGACGACGGTAATGAAGTATACCTTAGCCATCTCTCACACCTAGCTGCTTCTCTCTGATCTGCACCTATGCTATCATACCTACTAACCTTGATAAAGAAATGTCAACTGGACAAAAAGTTGTAGGAGTGAAGACGTTTCCTGCCCAAGCCGCTTCTTTAGTTCTGGTCAGATTGCTGGTGGACAGTGCCTTATATCTATCTGAAGGGAGGAGCTAACTATATTGAAACTGGAAACAGCTTTTGTTTACAGTACTCTGTACTTTGTTTGCACTCTGCCTGAGACATACTTAGAGGAGGACCACATTGCTTTGTTTATGGCTCCCACTGGTTCACCAAAAGGACAAAACCCCGAGCCATAAACAAAGTAATGTGGTCAACTCCATTCAGTGTAGTGCCATAGTGCAGTGTAGAGCCATAAGCAAAGCAATGTGGTCTACTCCATTGAGTGTAGTGAAGAGTGCAGTGAGCGTTAGATTCGAAAAACTAAACAGCCACTCCATAAGAGAATGTACCAACACCATCGTGAGAGCTCCTCTGGACCCCAGTCCGCTGTACATCTCCATCTCAAGGACACTAGCTACTCCTTTGAAGATGGTGAGGTACAGATCTTAGTCAAAGAAAAAAAAATGGTGTGAGAGGGGAGTTAAAGAAGCAATTTTTGTTAGGAAAGACAATCCTTCCTTGAACAGGAATGGGGGCCTTAGACATCATCTTTCTCCTATCTATAACTCCAACCTCAGACCCAAAGCAAACAAAGGAAACAAAGACCAACAGAGCTAGTCAGGATGCCAATAGGTGTGAAAACACCCATTAAGAGTTGTATGAATGTGCTAAATAGGTCTCAAGCACAGTGTACACTTAGTGTAGCTCAATAGACCTAGCCTAAATACAGAAACTGTAAACAAAAGCTGTTTCCAGTTTCAGTGTAGTTAGCTCCTCCCTTCACACAGATATAAGGCACTGTCCACCAGTAATCTGACCAGAATTGAAGAAGCGGCTTGGATGAGCAGCCAAACGTCTTCACTCTTCACTCTTTTTGTCCAGCTGACAGATTTTACTTTTGGCTTTGCTATGAATCAGACCTGGATGACTGAGGGATTACACAGACTTGATAAAGAAATAGCATTTCTGTGCTGTGCCAGCCAGCCCCACACTGCCAGCTCAGTCCTTATTATCTTGGCCTACATCATCAGAGGTATATTACTCCCTACAACAAAAGAATAGCCAGACTGCACTAGACTGGACAATACTATCACAATGTGTTGAGGGTTCATGTCGCTGGGTCCTGTACTGATGTAAATCCTGCATCAGAACTCCAGCCTCATGTCTCTTCTTACAACTCTCGGACTACTACAGTTTATTCTACAGCAAACCTCATGTCTCTGATTACATCCTCAAGGCCCTGCTCTTCTCCTTCATTCCCCATTGTCTGCCCTATGTATGGGTTTCAGATAGTTACTCATATTTAACAGAGAATATGACACCATCGCATTCTAGAAAACCACCAATTGCTGGGGGTTCTACATGTATGTCTATGGATGAATGTTCAGCAGTTACCATGGTGACACAATGCACACAGTAGAAAACACTGCCAAAAAGTTTTAAGACTGTCTGAAAACAAAAACAAAATGGATTTAAACAGCACATTCTCAGAAGCCTGTGATCAATAGGAGCGTTCCTGGTCCTATTTAGGTGTTTGATTTTTGTTTGGTTTTTAACAAAAAAAAAAAAGTTAAGAATGACTAACTGAAAAACTGTTGGCTAATGCTAGCTAGCTTGTGACTGTAATTTTAGGCTATTTGAGAGAGACTTATTTAACAGAACAAAAAAACTGTATCCTGTGTCACCTGATCCTAGTTCCAGCTAAGTCAGTTCTTTATGGTCAGATTGGGTTAAAACAAAGCACAGATTAAAGTCTAACTTGAGTAACAGAGCTTCAGACTGACCAGTGCCTACAGTTAGAACCCACCCCAGTTGATGCAAGACAAAGCGAGTTAGCAGTTTAATTTAGCACACACATATTTGTGTGTGCTAAATGAAACTGTGTGTGTGTGTTTGTATGTGTGTATGTGGTATGTATCTGGGAACTAGGACCCAGAACCAAGAAAGTTTAAGGAGATAAGACTCCTCCATTAGTGCGCTTTGTCTGTGGCTGACAGAAAAAACGCCTGAGAGGTTCTCGTCCTCTCCTGGAGTGTGGTGAGGCCCAGATGCTGCTCAGCAATGGTGAAGAGTGGATCGGGGACAGTAAAGAGTAGACAGTGGACAGTACAGAGTCAACAGTAAAGAGTGAACAGTGGACAGTGGACAGTACAGAGTGGACACTGGACAGTACAGTGGACAGTACAGAGTGGTCACTGGACAGTACAGAGTGGACAGTACAGAGCCTACACTGGACAGTACAGAGTGGACAGTGGACAGTACAGAGTGGAGAGTACAGAGTGGACAATAAAGAGTGGACAGTGGACAGTACAGAGTGGACAGCACAGAGTGGACAGTGGACAATACAGAGTGGACAGTAAAGAGTGTACAGTACAGAGTGGACAGTAAAGAGTGGACAAAGGTTATGGTCCTACCTTCAGGGTCCAGGAGCTTGGTGAGCCCCAGGTGTTGCTCAGCAATGGTGTAAAGAGTGACAGTACAGAGTGGACAGTAAAGAGTGGACAGCGGACAGTACAGAGTGGACAGTACAGAGTGGACAGTGGACAGTGCAGAGTGGAGAGTACAGAGTGGACAGTAAAGAGTGGACAGCGGACAGTACAGAGTGGACAGTACAGAGTGGACAGTGGACAGTGCAGAGTGGAGAGTACAGAGTGGACAGTAAAGAGTGGACAAAGGTTATGGTCCTACCTTCAGGGTCCAGGAGCTTGGTGAGCCCCAGGTGTTGCTCAGCAATGGTGAAGGCTTGCTGCAGATTATGGGTGGCGTTGGAGCGGGTCAGTTTGTGGAAGTCCATCAGGTCCGGTCTGCACACACAGCACATAACTTTAGGGTCTCGTTGATGAGACCAAAGTACTGGACAACATGAAGTGCCATATGACCTGCACAAGTCACCCAGGCTGAGTCTACTTGGGGACAAGCCTGCTTTTCGAGTGCTAAATGCTGGACAAATGCTCCCATTGGAAATCTATTTTTTCCGGACACCAGAGCCGACTGCATACAACTGATACAACAGCACAGCACCACGCTGAGTGTGAGTGTCATACCACAACTAAAGAGTGGACAGTGGCCAGTAGACAGGGACAGTAACCAGTAGACAGGACATGCACCTGTGTCTGTGGATGAGGGCATTGAAGGCCAGTCCATCTCTCCAACATGTAGTGAAGTTCTGGATGTTGACCTCGGGATACCTAGAGCACAAGAGCACAGAGTACATCAGACTAGGGTTGTCAAAAGTATGGGAAATCAGATACTAATCAATGCTAAAACTAATATCGAAACTAGATACTCATTTGAGCATGTATCAATACTGCAAAAAAATCACATTAACAGGACAATGTTGGCTTTAAACTGTTTTAGAATGACTTTGAGCTTCATCAGAAGGAATGCTAACATAAAGAAAGTCCTATTGTTTTGTATATAAAAATGGTATTTTATTATTAAAAAGAGAGCATGTTTTATATTCATTGTATCGTAATTGAAGTATTGAGTCAGTTCCTACTACAGTTCCTACAACTATTAGATCATGTACAACAGAACCATAAAATTCGTGGATAAGAAGAAACCCATAAGATCACACCACTTTGAATCATTTAAATATATTCACTTTTCAAAAATACATCAAATGTGCACAATTGTGGATACAAACAATGTTGGGAAGCAACTAAATACAAAACAAATATATGTACCAAAAATACTACAGCTGTAATCAACTGAAGAAATTATCGACTAGACATGTCCTGCACGTCAATTGGTCAACTGAATGGGACATGGTGTGCTATATGGACATATGTGTGGACATGTATGTGGACATGTGTGTGGACAAGTATGTGGACATGTGTGTGGACATATGTGTGTGGACATGTGTGTGGACATGTGTGTGGACGTGTGTGGACATGTGCATGGACATATGCGTGTGACATGTGTGTGGACATGTGTGTGGACATGTATGAGGACATGTGCATGGACATATGTGTCTGGGCATGTATGTGGACATGTGTGTGGACATGTTTGTGGACATGTATGTGGACATGTGTGTGGACATGTGTGGGAACATGTTTGTGGACATATGTGTGTGGACATGTGCATGGACATGTATGTGGACATGTGTGTGGACATGTGTGTGTACATGTATGAGGACATGTGTGGGGACATGTGGACTGACCCGGCTGTCTTCATTTGGCACCACAGTAGCAGGGCGTCTTTGGCTGAGCGCGTCTCTCTGTTGTCCTCTGTGGCGATGCGGATCACCTGGATCTGGCACACATTGGAACCACGTTAGACCGGGACCAAACCAGAACCAGACCTGGACCTGGTGCCGGGTGATATGGTGATAAATAATAAATCGGGATTTCATTCCTGTGGCGATATTGTATCTTGATTCAGAAATTTTCTCTTGAATGCAGCTCTATGCTCCAACACAGACAATTTTTTTCATCAACTTTCACCACTTTTTGGTCAATCTTGTCAATGCTCTGACTGAGTGACAGGTGGATTCGACCAATTGCAATGAAGTGTGAAGCAGATGACTTTAGTTACCTCTACAAGACGATATAAAGATACTGAGTTTACATGAATCATGATAAAATCAAAATCGTGATATGGCTCCAAGAAAACCGTAATTTTTTGGCATATCACACTGGACCAGACCAGACTTAAACCAGCTGAAGTGGTTCTGGACCAGACCTGGACCAGACCTGGACCAGACCTGGACCAGACCTGGACCAGACCTGGACGACCTAAACTGGACCTGGACCTGGGTTTGTCACAATAATTACTATATCCACTTATTGTTCAAGATATGAAAGACAGAACTATATTTTTTGGGGATCAATATTTATCACCTGTACCTTTCTTTGCACTAGTAGTAATGTTTTACGATAAGATTTAAGAACTTATTATAGACACAAACAAATCACTAAAGTGTTGCACTTGTCTATTTATCTACTGCAGTTTGTGTTTTTTAACCATATTGTAATAGAATCAAATTTGGAGATAATCCTGCTTTAGGGGTACTGTGTCAGTGGAATCATTTTGTTTCAGTATTATCGTTTAGAGTCTATATTTACTTGAGCAATATATCACACGTCAAAATGTATGACAGACCTGGACTTAAATCAGACCTGGATCAGAGCTAATTTGTGCTGTTAAACAAGTCTCTCACACATAAAATTACAGTCACAAGCTAGCTAGCATTAGCCAACAGTTTTTCTTTCTCACCTTTTTGTTGAAAATCAAACACCTAAAAAAGACCATGAACACTCAGATTTATCACAGGCTCCTGAAAATGTAGTGTATTTTTGCTTGAGTTTTCAGACTATTTTAAACCTTTTTTGACAGTGTTTCCATGCACAGTGCATGTGTGCATTGTGTCTTCAGGGTAACTGCTGAATATTCCACCATAGAGATATATGTGGAACACCCCAGCGTGATGTCACTAGTCAATAGTATATTACACCATTTGCATAATAAATACGCACAATAACTACGTAATTTAATGCTGACTCTGAAATACTGATGATCACATGTCCCCTGCACTCGTGAGCCGCACCCTCTCTCCATTTCCATGTTTTGCTGCAGTCCTGGTTCCTTCTGCTGACGGAGCAGCTACCGCTCAGTACAACTGTAGCACAAACAGAGCACTGCCTCCTCCCTGCCCACAGCACTGCCCACTGCCCACAGCACTGCCCACTGCCCACTGCACTGCCCACTATACTGCCCACTGCTCTGCCCACTGC
>KN471650.1:19049-36173 GCA_000787095.1 Periophthalmodon schlosseri
ACTCTGGTGGGACGCGCCAGCTGCTGCCGTATCCTTCCACGTGACGACCCGATGAGAGGAGGTGTGAAGCCGCACCACTCCCACCTGTTCACGTGTATCCCGCCGCCGGTGGAGCGGCCGGGGGAAATTACCAGGTGCTGAAATACGGGGAGAGACGTGCGGAGGCCGGTGCGGGCAGGAATCAATGGGGTAAATATTTATAATTTTAGAATAACGGCACTTTAATTAGACTTAAAAAGCATGAACGAAGGTAATATCGTAAACCTAACTCCTAACTCCAACCCAACCCCGTTTCTACCTTCAAGGCGCTCAAAACGCTTTGCATCTAGGAACCACTCACACATTCATACACCAGTGCACGCAGGCACAGGAGGCGAGGTGGCGAAGTGTTTTGCGCAAGGACACAACGGCAACATTTATCTGTTAGAGCTGGAATCGCTTCACCAAACTGTGGTCCAATGGATCTGATCATTTAACCAGTGATGTTTATGTCGAGAGCGGGATTTGAACTGTCAACCTTCGGATCAGACGTACACCAGATGTATAATTTTTTTTTTCTAGGTTTATATGGACTATCTTTCAATTTCTTCTGGTTGAGATAAATGCTTTTTATAGTAAGTAGTGTAGTGAAAATGCAGATAATTGAGAAAAATTCACGACATTTTGTAACATATTTTGTTATAACGAATACGAAAAGTAACTGACAACGACACGAGTTCAGGCAAAACAACCGCCTGACACGATCCCAGACACTTGAGTCCCTGTGATGGTGCTTTATCAAGAGAGTGAAAAAGCGAGAGTGAAAAAGCACCAAAGGGGTGGAGGTCAGTGAGAACCATGTGGAAACAACTGCATGAGACTGTCCCAGAAAGTTGTTGAGTTAAGTAAAGTTGAAATGCACTGTTTAATGTGACTGGTGAGTGCATTGTGGGTGATTAAAAAGAGACTGAACCAAGAAATACCAAGTGCCACTCCATAAGAGAATGTACCGATACTGTCGTAAGAGCAGCTCAGGACCACAATCTGCTGTGCATCTTCATCTCAACGCATCTGACCACTCCTTTGAAGAAAGTGAGGTACAGATCTTCGCCAAAGAAAAGAAATGGTTTGAGAGGAGAGTTAAAGAGGCCATTTTTGTTAGGAAAGGCAATCCATCTTTAAACATGATATGGAGGCCTTAGACATCATCTATCTCCTATCTATAACTCCATCCTCAGACCTAAATCAAAACAAGGAAAACAATAGGGCTAGCCAGTATGCTAACAGGTGTGAGAGCATCCATTAAGGGCCTGAACGATTATGCAAAATATGACTCAAGTTCAACAGACCTAAGCCAACAAACAGAAACTGTAAACAAATAGGTGTGTTAGCTTCAGTGTAGTTAGCTCCTCCCTTCAGATAGACTTAAGGCAGTCGTCCTGTTGGTCAGCTTCATAGACCTTTGACTGAGTGACAGATACCTTTGGTCATTACAGTGAAGTGTGAGTTTGCAGAGGAAGCATATCGCTCTTATTAACCTACATAAAAAATAACCAAATCGAAATTCTGACAGCTGCTCCGAGAAAATCGACTTTTCTTTGCCATTAACATATTTTACATAATGAATAATCTTAACTGCGGTTGGTAATGATCCAAACATGCAACCTAAACAGTGTTGCGATTCAACCCAAGTTTGTTTTTTTTTGGGGGGGGGTTTCTGATAAACTGCAGACCACTTTGCAAACTTTGAGTGAATAAAGTATCTCTTCGAACCAAAACACAATCCCCCCCAGGGCACTTAAGTCTGATCTGACTGCGTTCGTCAGTATGATTAGCTTAGCTCCCATATCACTGAAAAGCTATTGGCTAATTTGATTACTGCCTATATGACATTCAGATTCAAGTTCTGTGGCTCATTAGTTTGATTAGTTCTACTTAATTAATTAATCTTACCCTAGTTCGACTTGTATTTAAAGGGGCTGTACTTGATTTTTACTACGCCGTCTAAAAAACATAAAAAACAGACGTTCATTTTCATTTGGCAGTGGTCCAAACGTATTCCTAACACATTCCAAATATCCGAATTATTCACTGGGATTAGTTTATAAGCTCTTTGTACAACTTTCAGAGACCAGAGGCGTCAGTCACGTTAATGCTAACAACAACTAGCGTGCTAACAGCGCACAGTTACTTCCTGGTTCTTGGACGATAAACGCGTTATAATTAGAGGCAGATATTACACAGCGTCTCAGAACTACTTTTAAATCATATAATTTGGACAAAACCTCTCATTATTATTATTTTTTCTTTATTTTTACTACTTTCTACATTTTATACACACACAGAAGACATCAAATATATGTAGCAAGATCTATGGAATAATGGAAAAACAACATTAAATAACTCTTAATAACTTTTTCGACAAAGTAAAGGGTGGCTACTTTGAGAACTACTTGTAAACAATTGGCTCTGTGCACATTAGCACGCTAGCTAGCTCGCTGTGCCTCAAAGCTTATGCTAACTCGTATTAAAAGCGTCAAATTAAAGATAAACAACCTATTGAAATCCAAATTCATTAAAATAAATTCTACCCGATTGTTTTTATATTTAGAATATTTCAGTTTGTGTTGTTTTAATATTTATTATGCCTCAAAATTAGCATTAGCGTTAGCATTGAGAGACAAACGTTTCTCTTTCTAAACGCAGAAGTGTCTCTGGTTAAGTATTCATTTTATTTGTGTTGTGTTTAACATGTTGTCAGCTCCCTGTCCACTGTCTGATCTTTAAATATTTATTCATTTTAGCATGACTCGGCTAAAAAGAAATAAAACTGGACAGGAAGTCGCGACGCTAACAGTGAGGTTGCCGGGCGGGTTGCATTGTGATGGGTAAGGCATTTTTAGAATTAGATAGTTACAGTAAATTACAATTTTATTTATTTATTTTACAACTAAGCTCTTTTTGACATATTTTTCTGTTGCATTCTTTAAATCTGTGACTATAATTCCTTTACCGTTCAGTTCTGATTATCTCGCCCGTACCAACTCCTGAATCGCTGTTTCTTTATTTGGTTAACCCACAAATATTTACAGTGATTCCGACAGCTCCTCTCTGCTGTTTTTCATACCAAGAATGCAAACACGCCAGACACACAATCATCACATTTACACTGTTCCACATGCTGTTTCATGCCTCTCAGCTGGAGCGCCACAAATAGACCTGCACACGTGGAAAGAGGACATGTTTTCACATTATTTTTTTTCATTTTTCTTTCCATTTTTTCATTTCTGGAGCGAGCGTTGAGCCGCTCTCGTTGTCTGATGTCCTTGGAGTGTAGCGTTGTGTGGTGTGAACTCCCATAGGAGCTCTCTCTCTCTCTCTTTCTCTCTTTCTCTATTTTTATCTCTCTTTTTCTCTCTCTATTTCTTTCTCTCTCTCTTTCACTCTCTTTTTCTCTCTTTCTTTCTCTCTCTCTTGCTCTCTTTTTCTCTCTCTCTCTCTCGTTCTCTCTCTTTCTCTGCCTCTCTCTTTGTCTCTCTCTTTCTCTGTCTCTCTTTCTTTCTCCCCCTCTCTCTTCCTCTCTCTCTTTCTTTCTCTCTGTCGCTCTCTCTCTCCCTCTCTCTTTCTTTCTCCCTCTTCTCTCCCCCCCCTCTTTCTCTGTCTCTCTCTCTCCCTCTCTTTCTTTCTCTCTCCTTCTCTCGCTCTCCCTCTCTCTCTCTCTTTCTTTCTCCCTCCGCCCCCTCTCTCTCTCCTCCTTTCTCTCTCCTCTCTCCCTCTCTCTCTCTCCCCTTCTCTCTTTCTCTCTCTCCCCCTCTCTCTCTGTCTCTCTTTCTCTCTCTCCTCCTTCTCTCTCTTTCTTTCTCTCTCTATCCCCTCTCCCTCGCTCTCTGTCTCTCTCTTTCTCTCCCCCTCTCTCTCCCCTTCTCTCTCTTTCTCTCTTTCTCCCCTCTCTCTCTTTCTTTCTCCCTCCTTCTCTGTCTCTCTCTCCCCCTCTCTCTCTCCCTTTCTTTCTCCCTCCTTCTCTCTCTCCCTCTCTCCCCCCCCCTCCCTCGTGCTTTGTTTTTTTAGATAAGTGTGACCGTGCACTTACACCTGAAGTCGTGCCCCGCTCGATAGTTCAAAGGTCAAGGGTCGAGAAGGTGCCGCATGAGCTGTGAGATACAACATGAGCTGAAATAAATAAATACTAAACATATCCATCTCCATAGAGACAAGCCGAAGTACGGGTCAGATCTGTGGAGAGGCAAACCCACAGAAATAAAAAAAAAACAAAAAAACACAAAAAACAAAAACACACACACTTAACCCCCCGTCGCCCCCAGAGTCTGTGCACACGGGAGAATGAATGTGTGAGTGAATGTGTGAGTGAATGTGTGAGTGAATGTGTGAGTGAATGTGTGAGTGAATGTGTGAGTGAATGTGTGAGTGGTTTCCTTGATCAAAGCGCTATATAAAAATGTGACCACTGACCACGTGACCACTGACCATTTAGGTTCCACGGGTCACGTCTCGTTGTTGAAAAAGGAGAAAACGCGCAGATATCGGACGGATACTACACGTACGACGAACGGTGTGTAACGTTGTGTGTATTTTTTTATCCGAGACAAACTTCCGAATCATCATGCTGCGTGATACAAAATGGCACATTTGAATGTCAGATTCTCATCTTGTCGTAGCGCAGTTTGACATTTGCATCAGAAGCAAGGCGACATGTCTCCGCTCGTTATTAAGACGAATTTGAAACACCGTCGCAACCAGGAATATTCAAATACTGATCATAGCCAGGACCGAAAAGCAACACAAGATGAATGACTGTTCCACGGATTCAAAAGGATGTTATTGTTTTGTATAAGAAACAACCGTGACTCACTTTGACGCTAGGAAGTAAAATAACAACTTAAGTTTTCAAACTAATCTGTTAAACGGACCATATTATAAACTAATGTTTCCTCGTCACAGACAGACCTGGAGCTGTGTTTTGTTTCATTCACACATGTTTAACACACAAACCCTGCAGATTTTGGCTTCTCTCAAACTGAAAACACTCTGTTCCAACTTGTGACGTCATGTGGTAACACAGGAAGTGCTCCACTGTGTTTTTAGAATCTAGATCAGGGGTCGGCAACCTTTAACACCCAAAGATACCATTTGGACCCGGTTTCCATGGGAAAAAAAAAACAAACAAAAAAACCCGCTGGGAGCCACAAATACTTTTTGACATCTAAAATAAAGATAACACTGTATATATTGGGTTTTTTTTACCGTTACGCTTTGTATAAACAACTATAGTGTGTTGCTTATGAAATCCATGAAGTGCTACAGAGACTTCTGCTCCTGAACCTCTGCACAGCGTCTGTAAATCGGGCGCTCACTTTCATCTTTACGCAGAACTGAGCTGTCGTCTGTGAGGCGTGAGCCGTGTTTGTTTTAACATAGTTCATGGTGGAGAATAGCTGCTCACAGACGTATGTGGATCCAAAGATCGACAGGACTCCAAATGCATATTTCTCGATAAATGCACGGCTTTTTGGCGGCGTTTTGGCGGGTAAACCGGCTTCCGCGAGTGTGACGCTTATTTTGAGTGATGAAAAATAATAAAATATAACTTTATTTTAATATTTCAAGATCACAATAATCTTCCAATTTAAACTACAATTAAAAAAAAAGAACTAACACAAATAAAATACACTTCAATTAAATACTTATAACTTATTTTCCAAAGTCACGCAGAGCCACAGTATAAGGATAAAAAAGGAGGGTTGTCGACCCCTGGACTAGAGTCAGAGTTCTAGAGTCATTTGGATCATTTCAGCCCTGGAATTGCCCATCTCTACTGAACTAAAGGTAAAAGGAGCTGTTGACTTGAAAACTTACACTTCATGACATCACAAGGTGGAACAGAGCATTTTGAGCTTTGGAGATGTAGACAGACTAATAATAAAGTGTTACTCAAACATGTGTGAATGAGACAAAACACAACTCCAGGTCTGTTTTTGAGGAGGTTACAACATTATAACAAGTCTTAAATGTCACAAGAGTCGATTTTGTGTAACATATGACCTTTAAGTTCATAAGTTCATGGGTCAGATTTGGCCTCGTCACCTTGTCCTCTCAAAGTGAATCGTATTTTCCTTTACGTCATTGCTAAACCAATTCACCGTGTTTGTCTAGGCCCGGTGACAAGGGTCACATTGTAAAAACCCAAAGAAGAGAAGAGACCTCCACCAAGGCACGAGTCGGGTAGTTAAGAGCAGGATCAACTGAAAGTCTTTAGGAAGCGGCCAAGTGTTCAGACTGCGCACGATCGTTGTGTCCTTGGGCAAGACAACTCACTTACCTTGTCTTTATTGTTGAAGTACAGAGTGAATAAATGAGTGTGTGTTTGTGTGAAAGAAACGGTAAATGACGCTCGTCGAGGCCGGAGCAGTTATAGCGGCGAATTTGGAGCCGAGTTCTATATTTGGAATTCCGACCACGAGTATCATAGCAACCGAAGAGCCAATCCGGAGCGAGGCTGTTGAAGGTAACGCCCATTTTTACCATTTATTCCTGCCTCATCGTAAAACTGATTCCTGTCTCCCCACTCTTCACCCCGTTAAAAGTCCACAAGCCAAAACATCTATAAAAAATAAATTTGACTCTCTTACAGTACAAAGTGTAAAGAATTTTGAATAAAATCATAAAACACTGTTATGTTAATTTTAATTATGAACTAAACCATGTCTGAAGTTACATTTTGGCCTCTAGTTTTGACTAATAAAATTGATTCCCCGTGTGTTTTCAGCATGTTCTGGAGACAGTGGGACGCTTAGCAACGCTGTCAATCAAACCTGTTGCTAACGCTAGCGGGAGTGACCTCGGAGAAAGAAGACGCCTGATTTGTCTGTTATTAATGTTCATATCTTGATTTACGGACAAAATAGCAAAATAAAAACACCAGGATCATGTAGAGCGGGTTAATACGAACATTTAAAGACTAAAATGACGAGTCTGACAGCAGCAGTTACAGAGCGAGGGGCCACTTCCTATTTGGAACGCGGCGTCTAGCAGGGTTAGCTACGTCCTTTTATATATACAGTCTATGGCACATAAGTCAAACTCAGGCCCGGGGACCAAATCTGGCCCGCGGTGTAATTATTGGTCCGTGAGATCATATCAAACATGTATTAGAGCTGACTCGCCGGTATATAGCGCATGCACCACTAATACTACAAGTCCCAGAATGCTTTGCTAGTGTGCTGACGCGCAGTCGAGACCGGCAAGCGCCCCTCCTTTTCTGTTGACGCTCATTAGCGACCAAGCTACTAGTCACCTCGGCCAAATTAATTCCACCCCTCCACAAAAATGGAGATAGAAAACAGGAGCTTTCAAGACAGGTGGGAGGCAGATTTATTAAAAAATAAATAAATAAATAAGAAATGAATACTACTGATATGTCTTTTATTTCAAATTTAATTTCTCATATGTTTGTAATATCGAGCTTGAGTTGTTCCAGATTTTGTGTTTAAGCAAAACTAAAGTTTGTTTCCGTATGAAAAGGTTAAACATTACATTTCAGGTGCAGTCAACGTTTTCAGTAAATATTGAGTTTGGCCCGTGAACTTCAAAACTAAAGTTTGTTTCCATATGAAAAGGTTAAACGTTACACATCAGGTGCAGTCAATTTTTCAATAAATATTGAGTTTGACCCGTGAATTTGTGTCAGTTTTCAATTTTGGCCACTGTGAATCTGAATTTGACGCCCCTGGTCTTGCCCCAGTTCAGATATTCTGTACAAGCAGCTCTCGAGGTCAAAATAAGTCTGCGGTGTGCTGTCTGCTTCTAATTATAAAGCTTTTAAATATAAAGTAATATCTCAAACTGACAGAACTAAGTGTGTGTCTCTTCTTTACACAACAGTTTGTACTTGTTAGAAAACCTGTCAGCTCCGTCGTAATGGTTTATCAACGAGGATTTACGCAGCTTGTAGTTTCTAATTGTGTCCAGTAGCAATTTGTTCCATGGTCTTTGTTTGTGATCCCTTAAAATCCCCCTGAAACCCACACGAGATCAAACCGAAGAATAGAAAGTATCCGACGGCTGGTCGCTGACGGTTTAAGTACGTGCCAGTGATCGGTGTGCGGTGGAATTTGATTTTGTAATTTGAAAAAGAAAAAAATCTTTGTTCTAAACTTGGCGTCACATCTGAGGCATTCATTGATACGGCTCTGGTTTTGAAAATAGACCGTCGGCGCGCTCTGAATCCTGCTCAAAATACATTTCAAACGACACGCAGCTGGACCGGCCTTTTATCACTGAATGGGTCTTATTTTAGGCACAGTTTCTTGGTCAACTTTCTAAATCCGACTCTCCTGCCTCTAGATTAGGAAAGTGTTACTCGTGTGTTTTTCTTGGCTTAAAGGTAAACGATCTCACCTTTATCTTCACAAATGTCATCGCTTTGCTTGAAATGTCGCACGGTACGGCATTAAACTATCGTGACAGACATTTGTATCGCTCGGGGTCCCGCCGGAGGAGCTGGAGGAAGCGTCTGGGGCGGGGGAAGTCCGGGAGTCCCTGCTTAGACCGCTGCCCCCCAGTGGAAGAAAATGGGTGGATGGAAGTGTTGCTCAAATACCTTGGAACAATACGTTTTCTTACTGCGATCGGGGTCGCCTCTCCGCAGATCTGACCTGGAGAAGCGACAGTGATGCAATCTGCTTGTCTCCACGGAGATATATAAGTTTAATGCCGTACTGCGGCACATTCCAGGCAAAGCAAAAAGTGGAGCGCTTCCTGTTACGTGCAACATTTTCACTTTTTCCCATTCAAAACATAGAATATTTTTTGTTTACGATTTAGATTGTTAATCGCCATGACAACAGTCCTAATTTTGCACCATTCTGGCACCCATAGATAGACATTTTCATCAGCGTTTCTTTTGTAATAATTATTTTTATTTAACGCAAGACAAGCTAATAATTGTATCCGTTAATATGTTCTACAGAACCCTCCTACACGTATTTTCTTCTCGCTTTAAATTTGCCAGACGACCACGGCTATGCCTTTAACACAGCCAGGTTAGCTTAATGTCACATTGCGGAACATTCTAGCAGAGCAAAAATATATCCATAGAAACCTCTCAGTCTTTAACGCAGTTTAAGACACGACTGAAAACCCACCTCTCCTCCCTGGCATTTAATAGCTACACGGGACATACAGGTGTTTAGTTTTAAAAGTGCTACAGAAATAAACTTGAATTGTACTGAATGTGACGGGCTCTAAATCAGAAAATATCATATAAAAGGTTCATATTACACTATTTTCTGTGTTCTAATGTCGTTTCCTCGTCACAAACAGACCTGGAGCTGTGTTTTGTTTCATTCGCACACGTTTAACACACAAACCCTGCGTATTTCGCCTGAGTTCCAGGTGTGTTTTTGAGGCGGTAACAGCATCAAAACACGACTCACACCTCACAAGAGTCGCTTTTGTGCGATACAGGACCTAGGACTTATATTTTCTGTCCGTTCTACCTACATCTTCCTATCGCCGTCTCCTGGAAAACCGCGTGCCAGGGCAGACCGACGGATGACTAATCTCACCCGGATCGTGAATGACAAACGCCGCCCACCGAACGCCAAAACCGCGCCAAAAGGATGCCCGAGTCTGTGGCGAATCGCAAGATGAATGGTGTGCGCCCGTGCCCGCTCTGCGCCAACTGCCAACCGCGACGCTGCCAGAGGAGAGAGCCATGAAACAGCCAGTGTACGCTCTGTTATACGATACACTCTATATATAGGCTCTTTTCAAAGATGTGGCGATGTTGCGCTTAGTTACAGACATTCACAATAGTTTTAAAAAGTTAAATTAGTGTCAAACGTGTGGAATCAGGGACATACGAAGTTATGTAAGTTTAAAGGTGCTATATTACGCAAAAACTGACACTTGTGAGGTTTAAGTCGTGTTATAACGCTGTTACCTCATCAAAAACATACCTGGAGTTGTGTTTTGTTTCGTTCACACAAGTCTGAGTGACACTTTACCCTTCAAAACGCTCTGTTCCACCTTGTGATGTCATGAAGCGGTAGTTAGTTGACAGCTACTTTTTTTTTTACTTTTTATTCAGTAGAGATTGTCAATTCCAGGGCGTAAATCATCCAAATGATTCTAGTGAAGGTGAAGGAGTTTAAAAACACAGCGGAGCACTTCCTGTATCACCACATGACATCACAAGGTGGAGGAGGGCGTTTCGTTTTCAGTTCGAGAGAAGAACTCGGCGTAAATATGCGGGGTTTGTGTGTTAAACATGTGTGAATGAAACAAAACACAACTCCAGGTCTGTTTTTGGTGAGGAAACGACATTTTAACGTAGATCAGAAAACAGCGTAACATGGCCCCTTTAAGGTTAAGGTGCACTTTATTGTCCCCGTAGGAAATTTGTCCTTCAGTGCTGCTGGGAAACGTTCAGGAGCAGTGGGGGACCATCTCCAGATGTGGATTTGCTTAGTCAGGTCCACTTGGAAAATGACACCTATGGCTCATGTTTTGAGTTAAAGCTACAAGATGCTATTCGCAACAGTTTTTCAAAATGGCCGACAGTAGTAACATTAGCGTTTGTCGACTGATCCGAAGGTTGAGAGTTCGAATCCCGCTCTCGACGTAAACATCACTGGTGGAGCGCTCAGATCCACTGGCGCCGGTTCCTTGACGTAAAGCGCTTTGAGTGACTTGAAGGTGGAAAAGCGCTGGATAAAAATGTGACCGTTTTACCATTTATTCCTGCCTCATCATAAAACTGTTTCCTGTCTCTGTCTCCGCTTTCGTAACTGGTCTAATAAAAGTCCACGAGCCAAAACATCTATAAAAAAAACACAAAACTGACTCTCTTATAGCGCAAAGTGTAAAGAATTTCGAATAAAGTCATAAAACGCTGTTATTTTAATTTGAATTACGAACTAAACCATGTCTGAAGTTACATTTTGACCTTTTTTTTTAAAAATTCAAATAGACGATGGAGGCTTCAGCTTTTACATTCACAGTAAATAGTGCAATATTTTCATTATGTATTAAACAAACGTAGAAAAATAAATACAATAGTGCATTTTATATTTCAAATTCTGTGCATAGAGCTTTTGTTTTCAAGCTTTTGGATTTGTACAATAGTTTAGAATTTATATAAGAGGATAAAAGGGACTGAAATACAACAAATTTGGGTTTTTGTCTTGAAAATTTACAGCAATGGATATGATATTTTGATAGGATTAGGTTCAAGACGTATATTTATTTTTTTCTGCTGTAATATCTTTTTTCGGAAACACCAAAAAGTACATGTTTAGCATCAAGTTTACATTTTGTCCTCTTGCTTTTCACGTAAAATCAATTTCACGTCAGTTACGCGCAGGGTTTTTTTTTGTTTTTTTTGTTTTGTTTTTGCGCTAATCACATCTGGGATTGACGTATATTCAAATAAAACTGATTTCCCCGTGTGTTTTCAGCATGTTCTGGAGACGGTGGGACAGGTCGCCTCTTTATGAAATTAGACGGTGTCCTAATGACGGAAAGATGCCTCATACGAATCCGGGTAGGCGGACGCTACAGAACATTCATTATAGGTGACAGCGCTCCGTCAGACGTGGGAAGCGGTGGCACACGCAGTAGTCAGATCGCTTTGACTGTGCGGGCTGAGTAGCTCGAGACCTGTCTTCTTATCTTCACCTCATAATGCGCAGGCGTGATCCTATCTGAGCTCGCAAAAAGCTGCTACCATCTGAGCAAGTAGACGTCGTGCGCGCTGCTGCCCGAAAGACTCCGCGTACGTTTCCCCGCGGGATTGTCTCGTCATTCCGTGAAAGATGATTGTTCTGTCCGAGGCTGGGGATCTCGTTTCGACCTGTGGATAGTCTTCGGGCGCGTGCGGGTCCGCCGGTCAGCGCGTTTTTGCATGTGGGACAGCTCGCGGTCGCCTCCTCTACGTGCGTCTCGCCGGCTTCGGCTTCCCCCGTTTTCATTTTGAATTTTCCTGAGCCAAGCGAGCAGGTGTTCAGTTTATGAATGGCCCTGACATGGAGGAAATACCGTTTCAGAAAGTCAAAACGAGGCGGAAGAGAAGTCACTGTCCGCCGGGTGTACCCCTGACCACCATCGTGTGCGAGGACGAGTTTGACTGCAAGGAACTCGAGTCTTTGTTCCAAAACTACAACCTAAAACTGGAGCAGACGTCCACTTTAAAAGCCCTCGCTGTTCTTATCTTCATGTCCTCCACTCTGGCCGTGGTGGAGTTGCTCTCCGGACCCGCTCTCACCATCTCCAAGGGGTCCCATCCGGTGCACTGCATAATCTTCGCCTCCCTCTTCATCGTAACTAACGTCAAGTATCTACAAGTCACTCAGCTGCAGCAGATTGTCAACTTGACGCTGCTTTTCGGCTTCACCTTCTCGTTCCTGTGCTGCCCCTTCTCGCTGGGGGCCATGGGAATCGAACCCCCCACCTCCCCGGAGCAGGGCGTGTGGCAGCTCATCTTGGTCACGTTCGTCGCCTATGCCCTGCTCCCCGTGCGGACGCTGCTGGCGGTTTTGTTCGGGATTATGGTCTCCGTGTCGCACCTGATCGTCACCGCCACCTCGGTCACGGTCAAAACGCAGAAACTGTGGAGGACGGTAAGTGCGCACTACACACCACACCTGATATAAATCTGTGCTTATTGGGCACGTGACCCTGTTTGGCCCGGATGTCCAGAGTCGTCCCTGGTTCGGTCCTGACTCGGTTCCGTTTTAGACGTAGGACGCTGCCTGGTGATGGGACTGTACTGGTTTAGCACTGGCACAGTTTGGGTGAGTCTGGAATGTGTCCGGACTGAATTTGAATTGAATTTGACCGTAAATTTGCAGTTCTTTTTAAGTTCTACTCTCGCTTATCTACCCAGAAAATAGCCTATATTATCTTAAAGCCGCACTATGTAACTTTTCTAGCATAGTGTCAGTCACGTGTTCGAATCCGTCCAACTAAATGTGTTTTACTGCTTAAAAACACCTTGAAAAACGTGCATTCGTAACTGGGGGCTGGGTTGCCTCTCCACAGATCTTACCTGTAACATGGCCCGGTGGTGTCACCTGCTTGTTTCCATGGAGACAGATACGTTAAATGCCTTACTGGGGAGCATTCCAGTCAAAGCGATAACAGCTCCATGGAGAGAAGTCAGCAGGTCAAGGATCCTCCACTAGAAAAGTTACATATTGCAACTTTTAATGTGGCCATAATCGTAATGTTCTTGTAAGTTACGCCTGAATATGGAGTCGTGGTAAAAGTTTAATAATATAATAAGAAAAATAACTGAAAATTATATCATAAGAAACCGATACGACAATAACTATTCTAAAATTTCAAATCAAAATTTTAAGTAAGATTGTGTGACGCTATAAGATCAACAAAAATAGCTACTTTTCCACGTGAACTCGCCGACATCCAGGCGTCCCGGAATGACAGGGGGAGAGGCAGCAAAAAGCCCACGTTTAAATAAGGCAAAGTGCTGAATGAAGTCGGCCATGTTTTATTCAGTATTGTGAGAAAGGAGGCTCCAGCGAAGAGTCTGGGAAACCCTTGTATTGTATTAAGACTCCGGGTTCAGCACTGAGGACAGCTCCCCGAGGTTACTCTTGATGGGATTTGCACCGGCTTTGATCTCAGTTTTCCAAAGTGTAATTCGGTCACGACTCGCTTTGCTTCATAAAACATTCCCGCTTCGGCTGGAGTCGGGGAGCCGCGGGACGACTGCGGGAGAGACGGTTACGCCTCCGAAGTGCTCAGAGAACTGTACAGGTTTGCGCAGGGTTTAGGAAAATCAAATCATTGAAAGTAATTTGTACTAATCCAGGTCACAACGTGAACGAAACTATGTCTGAAAAATGGTAAAATCAAGAAAACCAGGGTCTAAACCAGGTCTGAACCAGGACTAAACAAGTACTTAGCCAGGACTATCCAAGAACTGAAACTACATCCAAAGTCAGAAAAGAACCAGGACTAAATCAGAACTAAACCAGGTCTTAGCCAAAATTAGTTAAACTATCACGATGCACTATGTCCCTTTTCTGGTGAGGAATCCGCCGCCTTCTTGTCTTCATCGAATGTTCCACAGTATGGCATTAAACGTAACTATTTTGCACTTATTCACTCAGTTTGTACATAGATTCTTATTGTAAGCGGCGTCGCACCTCCACGGACCTGGTCCGTAACTCGGCCTGGCGGCGTCACTTGCTTGTCTCCATGGAGATAGAAGTTTAATGCAATTTCTCACCGCATTTTTTATTTTTTTTTTGCATTTTCACACAGCTATGTAAGTGAAAGTTACGCACAGACAGACTCTATATGACAGCACACATTTATATGAGCTTAAAACCCGCAACCCTCTCATTGGCGGGCGGACGCTCGACCCACTGCGCCACTGTTGCTTTGAACAGTTCATTTACTTAGTTACACGTTTATTAATTATCCGAGAAGGTCATTTTTCATCTGTAGTATCTGTACTTTCTACTTCACTACATTTTTGAACAGGTCTGAAAAGTAAAAGTATTTTTATTATCGTCTGAGACCTGCTGAAAAAGGCTGAGGGTTTATTTTTAACAAACAAAAATATACAAATAAAAACAGCTGAAAAAAATAATCGACTCAATGGTTTCTGCTGAACAAAATTCAGCTCAAATCTTTATCAAAATCACAATATTTGAAGCTTTATAAGACTCAAAATCTGTGAAAAATACGTTTACTTTTTACTCTTTAAGTACATTTTTAAACAGGTACTTAAATATTTTTACTGAAGTAGCTTTTTTCATGTGATACTTTTACTTTTCCTTGAGTACTTTTTCGCTCCGGTATCTGTACTTTTACTTAAGTATCAAAATTGAGCACTTCTTCCACTATTCTTCCATCAATATTTTTACTAAAGTATATTTTTTCATGTGATACTTTTACTTTTACTTGAGTACTTTTTCGCTCCGGTATCTGTACTTTTACTTAAGCATCAAAACTGAGCACTTCTTCCACTATTTACATTATATCTTCAGAACAAACATAAAAAAAATCCGAAGCACATCCGCCCCACGGTCTGTGAGGATGTGGCGTTCCCAGAGGAGACGAGGGACCCGGAGTGACGTCGCCAGCTACAAAAGTAGGGCAAGTTGGCGGACCACCTAACCGTGCGTTTACCTCCCATTTACGAAAAAGAGGACAGAACCAAGCGGGTATTTCGAAGCTCCGATACGTGTGTGTGTCCGTCTCCACGTTTACACATCGAGCGAACACATCGGGGGCCGGGAAAAGACCGACGCATCATCACAAAACCTCAGGGGTAATACAGCAGCATGTGCGCGTTTCACCGTATATCCGGGAGTAGGCTCCGTGCGGCGCGCTAGCTAGCTCAGTGTGTCTCAAAGCTAACGGTCGCTTTTAGTCGAATCGGAAAAAAGTAAACAACCTATTACAAACAACTTAATTCAAATAAAGATCACCCGATTGTTTTAAAATGTAGAATACTTGTTCGTTTGTGGTGTCGTTTCAATATTTACTATGCCTCAAAATTAGCATTAGCATTAGCATTAGCATTGAGACCATAGACTGGGCTAAGTGAGTGTGACGTCGCCCACAGCGTTCGGCTCCGGTCAAATGAAGCAGATATAGCGGCGAATTTGGAGCCGAGTTCCATATTTGGAATTCTGACCGCGAGTATCATAGCAACCAAAGAGCCAATCCGGAGCGAGGCTGTTGGAGGTAACGCCCCTTCCCGCCCGCACCGCTGGTTTAGCAGGGGGCAAGCGCTTAGCAACGCTGTCAATAAGACCTGTTGCTAACGCTAGCGGGAGTGACCTCGGGGAAAGAAGGCGCCTAATTTGTCTGTTATTAATGTTCATATCCTTGATTTACCACAAAATGGCAAAATAAAAACACCAGGATCATGTAGAGCGGGTTAATACGAACATTTAAGACCAAAATGAATGAGTGAATTGGAGCCAGAGTCGATGGAGCCAAAAGCACACCCATGCTCACTTCCCATTTGGAACACGGCGGCTAGCGGGTTAGCTAAAACACAAACACAAACACAAACAAGTATTCATTTTATTTGTGTAGTGTTTAACATGTTGTCAGTGGCATCCACCCGCAGCTCCCTGTCCACTGCCTGACCCTAACCCCCTAACCTTTGACCCCTGACCCACCCACAGCTCCCTGTCCACCACCTCATCTTTCAATATTTATTCATTTTAGCGTGACTCGGCAAAAACCTCACAGAGATAAAACTGGACGGGAAGTAGCGACGCCAACAGCGTGGTCGCCGGGCGCTGATGTCTGTTCCGTGTGCCAGGTCATGATCAGTTTGTTTTCACGCCGTACTCGCCGTTTCGTGCGCGGTCCTGGCCGTATGAGATACCTGCCGTAGCCATGTGAAGGACGTTAGCGCTACACCACAGAGAGATAATCCATTAGGCTTAGAGATGAGCTGAGTGGCATGACCCGGTGTACCGCGGGCGCGCACCGGCCACCCGCAGGGCTGCTAGGCACCGAGGCTACGCTAGCTTTAGCTTCCTGCGTGGTTCAATAATATTTCTCATTACTGTAACAACATAGGGTCAGGAATACAGCAAAGCCACACACGGCCATGGGCGTCATCAGGTCTAATATTGGCCCATAATAGTGCGGTCGGTCTGGGGTGAACGTGTCTGGGGAAATACAGGGCTACAAGTTCAATTGTTTGCTAGCTCAAAGCACGATTGCGCGTTAGCACCTTTATGTGTGAATCTTTACCTTACTAGCATCACTGTACCTGAGTCGAAATTTGAAAATGTCACGCTTTGGCAGTAAAATATGTAGCCTATTTATTTATTTATTTATTTATTTTTTAGGAAAAGAAAATTTGACAAGCTGATGGCGGGCCCCCAAAAGTTACATAGTGCAGCTTTAACAAATTATTTCATTTAAAAAAATAAATAAAATTTAAAAAAATTGATCTTTTTTTAAAATTTGATTTTATTTATTTAAACCCAGACAAACATTTTAGAGCATTTTTAAATATAAGATTGTAGGTCCAAGACATATTTAAAACAAGACATGCTGAAGTTACATAGTGCAGATTTCAAAAATAATTGAATAAAAAAAAAAAATCTTTTTTTAAATTTATTT
>JACM01027323.1:0-18416 GCA_000787095.1 Periophthalmodon schlosseri
CATACATACACACACACACATACACACCTTTCTGTGTAATTTCTGACTGGAATAAAAAGTAAGTAGTAAGTCCAACACGCAGTCTATGGTGACACATCGCGATATTTCCTCTGAATGAGAGCGGGCTGTGATTGGTGAAACGGAGAAGCTAACGAGGAGCTAGCTTTAGCTCAAGTTCGTCCAAAAAAACAGGATTAAAACCATAAAACCTTAAAATCAGCTGTTTTGGATCAGAGTTCACGGTCGGAAGCTTTCAGAGAGTGAACCTCAGAAACAGGCGCAAACAGGTGAGGCAAAAAGCGTTTTAAAAACAGGTTTTATTGGGAGTTAGCCTGTTAGCCCTTGGCTCCATTTGTCAAAACCATGGATCTATAATAACACAGGTCTGCTGATCAGTGCATAAAATTACAATAAATTTATTCATGATTGAAATGTGAGACTTATGTGCTTTTGCTGCTGGAGATGAAAAGAAAACATGCTATTTTTTTTTATAGATAAACAGTATTTAAAATAATTGAAGATGGAGACTTTATTATCTATATGATGATTCCGTATGTAGATATAGTTTTGACGGTTGTAAATCTGTGTCTGTGGCTTTGGTCTGTGGTTAAGCTGCACCTGCTGCTGTGGTTACTGCACTCAGATCATTTGATCGCTCTTTATTTATATTATATTTTACAGTTCTTTTTAGTGAAATAATATTCATGTTATTATTTATGTTCTTCGAGAGACACAATGATCTAATTCTGCATAAAAAAAAACTATTTTAATATGGATTATTTCCAGCTCAGTTTGTGACTAAAGCTGTCACGATAACACAAAATGTGTTATCGTGTCTATTGCTGCAGAAAAAATAGGCGATAAACGATAACATTGAATGACATTATGCCACTGGCACGATCACTCTAAAGCAGGATTTACCCTAAGAAAATCCTATGCATACAGTGAGAGCTGCAGTTAAATGAAATACTTAATGAGTCATAGAAGTTCTTTAGTTCAGATTTGAGCTGTAAAAGGTTCAATACAGATCATAGTGCATAAAAATAACACAAACTCCTCCACTAGTGCAAACACTCAACGAGAAATTGACCTCCAAAATAATAATTGTTCCATCTGTTAGATACTGAACGATAAGTCGATATAGTCATTATTGTGACAGACCTATGTATCACTGTTCACTCCACATTTACCTCGTCCTCCCTCTGTATGTGACGTATTTATTATCGGCTGTTGGTTTCATATTTTCCCGTAGCTCTGCTCCTCTGCGACTCGGGCTCGGGCGTAAAAACGTCCAGAGCTTCTTCAGATGAGTGGACCTTGGACTGTCTGAGTGTGGCGTGTGTCAGAGCCGCATCTACCACAACAAAAGCACCTCCTCGCTCCCCAAACATCTTAGTCTGCACCCTGAGGAGTACCAGGAGCTGTGGAGGAGCCAAGAACAGTATGAGACACCACTGAAGGTCCAGGAGAGGAGGTGGAACCAGAGGAGAGTACAGAAGTGGATTGACAACAAGAGGATGGTCAGGGAGATATAGGAGCAGAGGGTCAGAGCGAAGGAGAAGAGAAGTGGAGAGAGGGAGGGAGAAGAGGAGAGGAGGACAGAGAGGGAGGGAGAAGAGGAGAGAGGGAGCAGACAAGGACAAGAGGAGGGTCAGGGAGATACAGGAGCACAGGGTGAGAGCGAAGGAGAGAGGGAACGGGGAGGAGGAGAGGAGGAGAAAGGAGGGTGAGGAGGAAAGAGAGGAGGAGAGGAAGGTCTGAGAGATACAGGAGCAGAAGGTTAGAGTGGAGGAGAAGAGGAGAGAGAGGGAGAGAGGAGAGTGAGGAGGAGACAGAGGAGCCAGAGAATAAAGAAGGAGAGAGAGGAGGAGGAGAGGAGAGAATCAGATAGATACAGGAGCAGAGGGTGAGAACAGAGGAGAGGAGGGTGGGAGAAGAGAGGGAGCAGAGGAGCTATAGAACAGACAAGGAGAGAGTGGAGGGGAGAAGGACAATGGAGGAGTTCATGAGGAAAGAAGAGGAGAAGAGGAGATGGAACGAGAGAAGAGTAGCCAAGTGGAAGGAGGAGATGAAGAAAATGAGAGAAGAAGAGGAGAAGAAGATGATACTCGAGGAGAGAAGAGTGAGAGCAGAGGAACAGAGGAGAGAGGAGGACCAGAGAAGCGAGGAAGAGAGGAGAATGATGACTGAGACACAGAGAAGAGAGGAGGAGCAGAGGAGGGAGGAGGAGTGGGGGAGAAGGCAGGAAAGAAGAATAATGATGGATGCAGAGAGGAGAGAGGAAGAGAGATGGGCTGAAGGGAGGAAGAGACTGGAGGAGTTGCGAAAGAGAGGAGAGGAGGAGAAGAAATGGAACGAGAGAAGAGCTGTGGAGAGGAGGGAGGAGGAGAGGAGATACAGAGAAGAAGAGGAGAGGAGGAGGCTGTCTTTTAGAAGAGGTACACAATTGCATCACTTCAGCCCAGAGCTCCTTAGAGCTCCTCAGGCGTTGTGTTTGGTTTTCTCAAGCAGGAGCAGAGGGGAACGAGGAGGACAGCGCAGTCTGATCTGGGGCTATTTTGAGCTCATCGACACAAACCAATCCAAGTGCTCCATCTGTGGAGAACACCTCCAACACTACGGTCTAACCACCAGACTCCACGTGCATCTGAGGAGGCATCCGGAGGTGTACGAGGAGATGCAGGAGAGGAGAGTGATAGAGGAGACCAGGAGGAGAGGGCCAGAGGAGCAGAGGAGCGGAGAGGAGGAGAGCCATGGAGGAGACCAGGAGGAGAGGACCAGAGGAGCAGCGAGAGGAGCAGAGGAAGAGAGCCATGGAGGAGACCAGGAAGAGGGGACCAGATGAACAGAGAGAGGAGCAGAGGAGGCCTAAGCGATGGAGGAGCAGGGTGCAGAGGAGGAGCAGGGTGCAGAGGAGCTTGGACCTGCAGGTCACCTCAGCCAGAGCCCGTAAAGGTGAAGCTTGAGTCTTAAACTGCACTGGTCCCGGAGGAGGAGCTTCTGAAGACCTCCCTCTGTCTGCTCTGATATTAAATAAAGCCTCAGACTCTCCTGTGTCAGTCTGCCCCGGGGCAGCTGTGGCTCACACTGTGTCAAATGCCCTCCCTGTGTGTTAGATACCCTGGTCCACTTTCTGAAGCTATTGTGAAAAAATCAATTTTCAACCCCAAAGAAGTGATTGTTGTCAGTTGAAAGGACTTTAAGGCATAAGATTAATATGACAAACTTCTGATCCACAAATGTTGGACCTGATCATTATTTCAGAGTTAAACAGTGAATCTCCCACAGGGGTCCTCAGGCCTCTGATGTGAGTGTAAAATGTCAAACTAAAGTGTTTTGTAAAACTGTCCTAAAGTTAAAGTGGCACTGTGTGTGTATATTTATGTACATCTTTGAATGCTTTTAGGTGGAGGGTCTGAAACCTTGTTTCCACAGAAATGTTAGTCTGGAATGTTCCACATACCATGTTTTCCGGACTATAAGTCACACTTTTGTCATAGTTTGGCCCGGGATGCGACTTATACTCAGATGCGACTTATATGTGAAATTATTAATATATATAATTTCACATCTTCGTTATTGTCACACTGACAACCGCGCGAGGGCGCTCTAGGCTTGTGTACCAGTTGCCGTGTCTCAGTTCAAAGGCTGCACGCTTCGAAGTACCGTTCGAAGGACCCGGCCGACGAAGGGTGCTCCTCCGTGTAACCCCCATCGACCGCAAAGGCCGTGCCGAAATGGGACAGGCTTATGCCACGGAGCGTACGTCAACCGCTGTCTATGCGCTTACGTTACGTCGCCTTGTGACGGCTAAAGAGCTATACGTTTAAAATGGACTCCGAAATAATTACAGTTTTATTATTTATTATTTATTATTTTTATTTAAAAGTGTATTCCGAACCGGACAACAAATCAGTAGCGGACGCGGACATTTTCTCCTGTAGAAGAAGTCACGCGCGGTGCATGATGGGATATAGAAGTGTGCGAAGTCTGCTCTGATGCGCCCTTAGTTCACGGCCGATCTCCATGGAAACGCAGGGCATACCAAATTTGTCGGCCGCAGTCGTGGGGTGCATGAAATGGGACAGGCCTTGTCGCCCCGGAAGTGACTTAAGTGCCCTTCAAATTCAGCCGATGAAGTGTACAACCGTCGAATTGAGACACATCTACTACTCTTGTACCATTGAAAATTGAAAATTTCCAATATTACGGTGATTTAAAAAACATCTGAGAAAGACTGACCAAAAATGCCCACTAAAAGAAAATCGTATTCTGCAGATTACAAGCTGCAAGTAGTAAAATATGCAGCCAAAAACGGTAATCGAGCAGCAGAAAGAAAGTTTGGCGTGAATGAGAAACTTGTGAGGGACTGGCGAAAAGCGGAGGTTATTCTTATTTCAATGAAGAAAACAAAAAAAGCTAATCGCGGGCTAAAGGCTAGATGGCCAAAGCTAGAGGAACAAGTTCACAAATGGGTACTTGAACAACGTTCTGCCGGGAGAGGCTTTTTAACGGCGCAGTTACGTCTCCAAGCCCAGGTAATTGCCAAAGAGATGAATATAAATGATTTTGCGGGAGGACCTTCTTGGTGTTACCGCTTCATGCAACGCAGCCGCCTCTCTACCAGAGCAAGCACAACGATGCCCCAAAAACTGCCAGCAAACTTCCAAGACAAGGACGACAGTTTCCGTGAGTTCTTAGAAAAGCAAGTAACTGAGCACAACGTGACACCCGATCCGGAGCGACTTATAGTCAAGAAAATACGGTACTAACATTAGACATTATCAACATTAATAATCTCCATAGCGACAGTAAACGCCTGTAAGTGAATAAATGAATGACACGTTTAAATCCACATTCTGGAACACTTTCATGAGTAGACCTGTCACAAAAACACATTTTGAAATACAATATATCACAGACAAATATTGCAATAAAACGATAATATTGAAACTATTTTATCTTACACAATAACAAGGATAATCCCAGCAAATGTTTTTTAAATCTACTGTGTCGTGAAAAGGCCTGAGCTTCAACCCTCTACAGTTCAAATCTTATCGTGTTACAACAGAAATAATCACCATCTCCACTGCAAATCCAAAATGAGATTTTTTACACAGAGGGACATCGGTCTGGTCCCACGCCACCGGTGCATCTCGAGCCTAAACCAAACATCACCGTCCAATCAGATTAGTTTATTTCAGTGACCCATGTGAAACGAAGGAGCTCATTGGTCACCTATCATTTACAAATAAAATCAAATTTATCTCCCCTCAGATTAAGAGTTTGGTGCTTCGCTCATTGATACAGCAGAAATCCGCTATGTTTTTCAGCTCCCTGTGATGTTTTTTTTTCCTTTATTTTTTCCTCATAAGCAGCCATGTTTGTTTTGATAAGGACGGACCAGACTGGCTAATCCACCTGTCAATCACGCCCATCTGAACTCGGGGAGATTCTCCGGTGACCAGATTCAAATCTTCATAAAGTTTTGGAGAAATGTGTGTTCTGGATCCTAGGCGACCATCTCCCCACTACTGCACAGAAACTGTACCCACGATAAATATTGAGCCCCAGATATAGTGTTCCAGCTGTCATATATTGAATGATAATTCGATGTAATAATTATTGTGATAGGCCTGTTCCTGAGAGCAGAAAAGTTACATACTTCAGCTTTAAAATGCCTTGTCTCTCTCCTCAGACATGATGTCGTTGAAAGGTGAGTTCGTGGGCGGAGTCTCACACATGCAGTGCCTCACCTGTGGAGCCTTCTGTAGAAGTCATGCCCAACACCTGTCTCATCTGGCGACGGTGCACCCCACCCTGCTTGACAGCGCCCCTGCAGGACGACTGGGCACAGTGTTCCTCTACCAGGCCTCAGGGAAGCTGTTCCACTGCAACATTTGCTTCTACACACACAGGGACTTTACACAGGTACGCCAGATGCCCTCCCATCAGCCTGTACTACACACACAGGGACTTCACACAAGTACGCCAGATGCCCTCCCAGTGCACAGATGCCCATCACCTTGAGTGTCAGATGCCCTCCAGTGTTTGCCATAGATTTTGCTCAGTGTTTATGGTGGCACAAACACTTTCTAGATTAATCATTTTCGTTCATACAATTTGTGGAATTTGAAGGTCACTTATTGCCTGCAGTATTTCATATTCAAGCAGTTTTAATAACAGTACAATGAGCAACAAAGTGAGATTTTGTCACGTCAGTGTATACTTCAGGTTCTTTTTAGATTTTAGACGGTGGGGGGTCACCATAGTCTTCTGTATTAATGGGAAACACTGCCCTCCCAATGTGTCAGATACCCTCCCATCCTCCCTGTGTGTTAGATGCCCTCCCATCCTTTTGACTCTCCTTGTGAATGTTGTTTTTTCAGGTTTGGCAGCACGTGCTCCGGGCTCACTGCGCCGAATCAGACCAGACAAAAGACCCAGAGCCAGGGACTAACCCAGAACTCAACCAGGATTGTGGGACTAACCCAGAACTCAACCAGGATTGTGGGACTAACCCAGAACTCAACCAGGATTGTGGGACTAACCCAGAACTCAACCAGGATTGTGGGACTAACCCAGAACTCAACCAGGATTGTGGGACTAACCCAGAACTCAACCAGGACTGGGGGGCTAACCCAGAACTTAACCAGGAATGTGGGACTAACCCAAAACTCGACCAAGACTGTAAGACTAACCCAGAACTCAATCAGGACTATAAGACGGACCCACAATTGAACCAGGACTTGGGAACTAACCTAGAACTGAACCAGAAGCCCGGGACTAAGCCAGAACTCAGTCAGGACTGTGGGACTAACCCAGAACTGAACCAGGACTTGGGGGCTAACCCAGAACCCAACCAGGACTCGGAGACTAACCCAGAACTGAAACAAGATTTGGGGACTAACAGTGGGGAGATGAAGCTTGAGGGAGAGAATCAGAAGATGATGTCAGCTGATACAGAGGAGTTAGGAGACGAAAGAGAAGAGGAGGAGGGAGGAGACGGCAGAGGGGACGGCAGAGGGGACGGCAGAGGGGACGGCAGAGGGGACGGGGGGGGGGGAGGGGACCACAGAGGAGACCACGAATATAAAGCTGATGAAAAGATGGACACAGAAGACAAAATGAAGACGAGGTAAAGAAATAACAACAAACCAAATCTTCCAGAGAGGTACTCCTGACCAGGACCAGGCTCAGATCTGGAGAGGGGTCCAGCTAGGTACTCTTGACCAATAATGAATCCACTTGCACGGATAGTTCTGCACTGATGTTCTGTTAGTATATATTCAGTCCAAGTCTAATTTATTTAGACTTTATTATTATTATTATTATTTATTTATTTATTTTATCTTTAACACATGCCCTTCACTGACAATGGCAATAAAACTGATTCTGATTAGGACCAGGACCAGGCTCTGATCTTTTAAGTTTTATTTCTGCTTCTAACAAATTCTCTCCTCTCCCTCAGCCCCTCCCCCCTCTCCCCTGACCCGTCCCCCTCGCTGCTGCGGTTTGATTCTGGACTGTACCAGTGTTTGCTCTGTGATTTCTCGCACAAACTCCGCGCCATCGCCGTAAATCACGCTGTACGCAAACACGACTCTCCCCGCCACATCTATGACGTCATCACGCCGCCGCCCCAAACCGACCAATCAGAGCCCATCGCCGAGAGCACCCCCACGGAAGAGGAAGAGGAAGTGACTTCAGAGATGATGACCCAGGAACTGCAGGCGACCAAAATCCTGCGTTTCTATAGCAACAGAGTAGAGTGTGAGCTGTGTGGCTGGAAGGCCAAAGTCAGGAGAGGCACACGAGGTACTACTATAAATACTGATGCTTTACTGATTTATTTAATAGTTAGGGTCTTGCTGAAACTTATGTCACACTCCCGTAACTATAAACTCCCCAAGTTGTTCACCTCTTTTGGTCCCTGAGATTAGACTCCCTTTCCTCATAGAGTATCAACAGCGAACCAGTTCCCTTTGCTTGAACATTTTATAAGGGCCCCTGTGTATGTATCTACTCTCACTTAAAACAGTGATGTGCGGATGCCAGAGGACTTACCCAGTTGGTCTGGTCTCTCTCTTCCAGGTCAACACTTGTGTGAATGTGAGATGAGCACATTAAAGGTACCTCTTTAAATCTGGGCTTATTGAATATCATACCATGGAGAGGGAGAACAGAGTACTCAAAAACCTCTTTTAAAGATTTATTGCATACAAAGAAAAAGGTTTACAGTTTACAGATAGTTGAGAAAGGAATCTCTAGAAAATTGCGAGGTTTCCCTGCAATTCTATACTGATCTAAGAAGTTACTGGGTTTTATCTAGAGTCATCAAAGGAACATGAGGGACCCAATCACATCTCTTGGATCAAAAGTCATGTTTTTGGAGTTCATCTTTTAGTTAAAGAAGGCGTCCAAACATCAACTTCGAATAAGCAAGCGTTGTGTAACTGGAGATGCACCTCCATTCCAGAAATGAGGCAAAGCGCCTGATCTTACAACCCCAAAGTCCCTAAATCTTACCAAAGCATGTGGGTAGCAGTCTCTTTAGCAGGTGCTGATCTGCCCAGAGGGGCCCTGTCTTAAGGCGAGTGAGCTCGAGGTGAGTCCAGGAACTGTTTTAGCCCTGGAACTTCTTCTTGGCTGTGAACCAGGATTTCTTTATAGCTGACCACATAATGTCGTAGGTCACTGACATGGTGATCAGGAGATATCAATACAATATGATATATGAAATGATTTATAAATCAAAGAACAAGAACAAACATTTTAACAGCAAACTGAGTTCCACCAATTGGAAGCCTTCTCAACACTATTAGTACTACTACTACTACTAGTAGTACTACTACACATGTCCCTGTGAGGGCTTGGTGAAAAAATGAATCACATTTTTTTTCTCTGACATTGACTGATCTCAATTCACAATTTGATTTTATTTTGTCTTATTTTTAAAAAATGTCTCTCAATATTAATTTTCTGAACATAAATAATACAGACTTTTAACACCTTTTAAAGTTGTTTAACACTAAAAATAAATCTTTTTGTCCTCATAGGCTTCACTCTTCTCTCCTTGTCTCATAGGCTTGACTCTCTTCTCTCTTGTAAGCTGTCTGTTTTCCTCTCTCTTGTAGGCTTGACTCTCTTCCTCTCTCTCATAGGCTTCACTCTCCTCTCTCGTAGGCCTGACTCTTTTCCTCTCTCGTAGGCTTGACTCTCTTCCTCTCTCTCGTAGGCCTCTCTTGTAGGCCTCACTCTCTCTCCCTTCTTTAGGCCTCTGTAGGCTTCACTCTTCTCTCATGTTTCTCCTCTGTCTCATAGGCTTTGCCCTGAACCACCTGGAGCGTGTCCATGACCTGCCCAGAGCCTTCTCCTGCTCCGTGTGTGGACAGACCTTCTTCATGTCCTACCAACTCAAAGAGCACCTGAGGTTTAGCCACAAACCAGGACGCTACCACTGCCTCTTCTGCTCCTTCAGGTAGGACTAAACCGGGACTAACCTGGGTCTAAACGAGATCTGAACCAGGGACTAAACCAGAGACTAAATCAGGTCTGAAACAGGGACTAAACAAAGGACTAAAGCAGGTCTAAACCAGGACTAAGCAGGCTCTAAACTAGGACTAACCCAGGACTAAATCAGGGACTAAAGTGGGACTAAACCAGGACTGAACCAGGACTAAACCAAGTCTTAACCAAGGACTGAAAGCAGGACTGAAACAGGGACTAATCCAGGGACTAAACCAGAAGCTCTGATTGGCTAGTACATAGGCCAGTCACGATAACAAATTTTGAAACGATATACGATAATATTAAACTACTTTATGCCACTGACACAAAGCAGGATGATCACAGTAAACATTTTAAAATATACAGCATCATTAAAAGACACAAGCTGCAACAAATAAATATCAGAATGAACCCATAATTAGCCACAGAAGTCACTTATTCAACCGTCTACAGCTCAAATGTGATTGTATTACAGCAAAAATATCCCCACTAATGCAAAGAAAAAGTATGCACATAAATATTGAGCCCCAAAATCTGTTGTTCCAGCTTCCATATGTTGAACAATAAGACAGTATAGTGATTATCGTGACAGGCCTACCGGTTCATTATCTGAGCTCTGTGATTGGCTGGTTTGAGCAGTTGCACCAGGTAAAGTGGTGGTTTTGTTTCAGGTCTGATAATCTGAACGGCTTCAGGCGCCACAGCGGAAAGTGTAACTACAGAGACGACGATCCAGACGAAGACCAGGACCAAACCAGGTCTGGACCAGAACCCAGACCAGAACTGGACCAGGACCAAGAAGATCGGATCCACAGACCCAGGAGACGCAGCACAAGACTCATAGTGGAGGAAGAGGAGGATGATGATGAAGATTGAACCAGAACTGAATCAGGATTCAACCCGGACTAAACCAGGACTAAACTTAAACTGAACCACGACTAAAGCAGGTTAATCCTGGACTAAACCAGGACCAAAACCTGGACTGAACAGAATGATGTACATTTTATTTAATTGTTTACAAAAGTGCACTTCCCCATTATAAAACTGTCTGTTCTCTGGGGTGTCTTGCTCAAGGACACTTAAACACTCTGCACTAGAACAGTTGGAGTTGAACCCACAACCTCTCTCCCGTCTCACCAGTATAAAAAAAAACTGACCCGAGGTGAATAATAGTGATTTTATCTCCAAAAACATTACAAAACAATTTCACATTTCAAATTCATAGTGTCTGACCCCGTGACCCTGTGACTTTCTCACAAACTGTAAATACTTTTTAATGGTTTCCCCAGTAACACAGAACCACAAAGTTTTGAGTGACCGCTGTAACATCTCTGTTTAGACAAGATTCATTTTAAAGAAGATTAAGTTCATCCTTTTGGGGCCCAAAGAAAAACGTCTCTCCACCACGACCGAAGCAGCTGTCTGTGAAAGAGAGAGAAAGAGTCAGATGCCCTCCCATCCTCCTATATCTCTGTAGTGTTAAACTGAGATGGGGGCAGGTCAAATGTCTCTAGATAATCTCCAGATGTTGTGGTGTGATTAGGGCAGGAGATAAAAATGATCAGGTATGTTTCATGTCTCACCTGTGTGTGGCGCTGTCATGTTAGATGTTGTGCCACCATGAGGGAGAAGAGCCGTTCACCTCCTCTTCCTCCTCCTCCTCCTCCTGTTTCTGAAACACACACATGGTTCATTAAGCCTGTCTCTCATTTGAATAAACACTACAGAACAGACAGGGCAGAGTGGGATCTCTTCTCATTAGTTTGAAGAAATTTATAATAATGTATTGGTAAGATAGTCCCTCCTAACAGGGAGGTTGCTATGGTGACGCTCACAGTGTAGTGATAGTGATGGAACTGTGATTAACTGTTGCCGGAACTAACTGCTGTTACACAGAAATAATGCACGACTGTTAGTTTTATATCATGGTTAGGGAGAATTCTAAGGCTGTTATAAGACACCACAATAAGATTATCATTGTGGTATCAGTATCAGTCCAAGCCAAATGTAAACATGGAAAAACATATCATGAGAGCCACAGGTGTGCGCAGTCTCGCGAGATCCTGTCCCATGCCTAATGACATCAATACCTGATTTAGTTCAGGGTTAGTACTTAGTCCTGGTTCAGTCCTGGTCTTACCTGTTTGGTTGGAGGTCTTCTGAACGGGGGACACTCCATGTGGAAGCGAGGGATGGCCACCTGGAACACCTCCTCTTTGTTCGCTGTGGACAGAAATGAGACCAATATAGACCAGGACTAAACCAAGCCAAAATCCTGTCTAACCCCGGTCTTGAGTCTTACCCAGTCTGTGGAAGGTGTAGTGTCCCTCCATGTACTCTGAGGGGGTGGAAAAGGTGGTGCAGGAGGCATACTCATGCACTTTACCTGGAGTCATCACCGGGAACTCACCTGGAACAGAACCACAGACATCTAAACATCTAAAACATCTGAGGAGCATCTGAGCAATGACAGCTCTTACAGTCTGAGTTTAAAGTGCCTATGACAGGTTGAACTACTCATTTCAATAAAACACAGTTAAGATTTTACAAAAAAAATGTTTTTAAAAGTCCATTTGGCCATTTTTTAGGTTTCAAATTTTACTTCTGCACTGGGCCAAAACCCCTCTAATGTGCATAGAGATTATTGTTTGACAAATACAAATATAAGAAAACACCTTTATTTTGTTGCAGTCATGGTTAAAGTATCAGAAAAATGTTTTTGTTGTGTAAATTGTCGAATTTTTGGACAGAATTCTCCCAGTGTGAAGGCATTAGTATGGAACTCTCTAAAATAGAACAGTGCATTTAAGCGTAGGCGCCAGTCATCAAACTTGTAAACCCACGACCCCTGACCTTTTCCTATAGTATTACAGTATAAACAATGTAATGTTACAGTACAGGCTACAGTATGAGTAAGGCTCCATACACACGACCCCTGACCTATGCCTACGTTATTACAATGTGAGTTAGGGTCCATACCCATGACCCCTGACCTTTGACCCCTGACCTGTTCCTGCAGTATTACAATATACACAGTGTAATATTCCGTACCCACGACCCCTGGGCCCTGCACTTCCTCCACGTTCCCGTCTGAGGTGGTGATCTTCCAGTATCTGGAGTCGAGCTGACAGGACGCAGAGGCAGGAGCACACGGAGACATCTCTATCCTGAGGAGAGACCAGAGACCAGACCAAGTTAGACCTGGTCTAGATCTGGTTTAGACCCAGATTCAGACCCGGTCTTACCTGATCCTGTAGGTGAAGAAATAGTGCGGGGGGTGGACAGAGGACAGCTCCGGGAGGAACGACGTCGACACTGAAACTGTGATGTCATCGGTCGTTGCCACGCAGCCTTTTTCATGGACGTATCTGTGAGGACGACAACCGATCATAGGACAGAGCTACCATACAACAGCCAATCAGAGGACAGGACAATCACACAGCAGCCAATCAAAGTACAACAACACCACAAAACAGCCAATCAGAACAGTCACTCAAAACATAGGGCCCAGTATTGTGATTGGTCAGGGTTTCAGTGGGTGTGTTGTGATTGATCGAGTAGTCACAGGTGAGTGTTACCTGAAGATTTGGTCTCTGATGATGGGGAACTCTCCGCTCACCACGTTCTGCACATACGATGTGAACCAGGACGAGAAACTAGAACCTGAGCCACAGAACAGATGGTCAGTGAACACAGCGCAGAGAGAAAGGGAGAGGGAGGAGAGAAGGTAGGGCAGGTGAGAGTCAAAAGTAGTGGTAGGCGAGAGGGAGAAAAACGGAGGAGAAAGAGAGAGTCAGAGACGGAGGGGACAGAGAGGGAGTATATAAAGTCCAGACCTGTGATGAACATGTCGATGGCCGAGGGGTCTGAGGCTCTCTGGTTCTACAGAAGATCAAAGAGAACAAAGAACATGAGGACAACATCCAGAGGAACCACCATTAGTTAATTACTAATTAATTTACTTTTAATATAATACAAACACCTCTCCTCATCCTCTCTCCTCTCTCACCGGACAGGGGTAAACACCGCCCCCTGCTCCTCCCCTCCTGCTCCAGCCTGATGTAGTGGGTCTCTCCTCTCTCCCCTTTCTCCTCCCCCCTCTTACCTGACAGTGGTAAAACACCTCCCCTTCACTCCTCCCCTCCTCTTACTTCAGGCTAAGGTATTGGGAGAGCCCTGAGTCTCTCCCCTCTCTCTTCCTCTCTCTCCTCCCATCTCTCTTGCTCACCGGACAGGGGTAAAACACCTCCCCTCTGCTCCTTCCTTCCTCCTGCTCCAGGCTGAGGTACTGGGAGAGCCCTGTGTGAAAGCAGAAGGTGAGGGGAAGACAGAGTTTCATCCCGGGGCGAGTCTGGAAGCCTCCGGCCGCTGTCTCCACATCGAGAAGAACCTCAGAGCGGTAGTGATTAGACAGAGACATGCTCCCCATTAAACTAGACAGACAAGAGACCAGTTAGACCAGGTTTAGTTCTGGTTTAGTCCTGTTATAGTCCTGTTATAGTCCTGTTATAGTCCTGTTATAGTCCTGTTATAGTCCTGACCCTGGAATGACGAGCTTCTGTCCATTGTGGATTCTGCAGCTGCAGCGATAATCGTTTGGGAGTTTGAGTCCGATCTGAGCCTCCACCGCGTCCAACTCAGATTCTGAGGCTCCCTCTAGAGGGAACACACACAAAAATATTATAATATTAATATACCTGCTGTGTGTGAGGGCACTGCACCTGCTCCGTCTCTGAACCCTTTTCCCTCACATACGGTATGTAACTAACAAATATGTTTATGAACATGTACTAGCAGATCTTCTGTCCTATGACTCATCCTTCAGAGTCAAACCTGCTCACCAGACCTGAACCTGGTCCTGGTCAGGAGTACCTGTCTGGAGGAGGCGTAGTACCTTTGAGCGTGGCGTAGTATCTTTGAGAGACAGCGTACTGCCTTTGAGAGAGGGCGTACTACCTTTGAGAGACGGCGTACTACCTTTGAGAGACGGCGTTACTCCCTTTAGAGACGGCGTACTACCTTTGAGAGACGGCGTACTACCTTTGAGAGACAGCGTACTACCTTTGAGAGACAGCGTACTACCTTTGAGAGAGGCGATAATTCGAGGACACTTTTGCTGGAGGTAGGCTGTGAGCTGGTCCCAGTTGTATTTGAGCTCGGCGTAGAACTCGACGTATCGACCCAGGTCAGAGTATGTGTGCACAAACAGGCCGTACCAGGAGAGGGCACTCTCTGCACGGTCTGACCTGGAACACGGGTACACTCACACTCCAGAAAAACACCATTTTGTACTGAACATTTTAGGTAAATGTAAAAATATGAATAGTGCAGAGGGTTATGCAATTAATCGCGTCTGAATCAAGAATCAGCTTGTGTTTTTAATGAAGGAGAGGTCTACAGCCAAGTCTACAGAAAAAGAGAGGTCTACAGAAATAGCATGTAGTTTGGAGCAGACCCAAGACTGACAGAGGAAGACATGTGACAATTTGTGTATTGCATTGCACAAACATCTGTACAGAGTCTGAGCTGTTATAAAGTTATTTTGAAAACCATAAAAAAGACAAAATCAAATCAAAAATCGTGATCGGTTAATATGAGGAAAAAACTGTGGTAAATTTTTTTGTTGCTCAGCAGTAATTTTAGGTTGTAAGGTTTAAATATAGTTTCACATATTATGTTTTTGGTAAACTCACTTGTATAATTATATGTATAAGACAGGTAATAGATAGTGGGCAACAGTAGTACTATCAGTAGTATATTGTGTGTAATAACTTGCTCAGGAACCAGTGCTTCTGGCAAAGTCTCTTCAGCCGCAATAGTAGTAGTAGTAGTAGTAGTAGTATTATATTGTGTACTCACTCTTTGAGGAGCCAGTGCTTGTGGCAGAGTCTCTTCCACAGAGGGTTGTGTTTGCTCAGGTCATTCAGACGTCTGCACACATGACTGCAGCTGCCAGTGCAGAAACAGGGAAGATTTAAAATATAAAAAAAACATTTGAAGTATTTTAAGTAGGGATGCACCGATACCAATACTAGTAATGAATATCGTTGCTGATACTGAAAAATTAGCTGGATCGGGTATCGGTTCCATGATATCAGTTAAGCCTATATCCTGGTTGGGCCTTTAATTGGATGTAATAAGAGTATTTACAGGCTGAACGTCTCATAATGTTTGAACTTTTATTCATATGAAGCTGTTCAGTAGTGATTGAACTTTTATCATATGAAGCTGTTCAGTAGTGATATGAAGGATAAATATCAGTTACATAACATAATTGGATCTCTTGTGTAATAAGTTAACTGTGTTTTAAAGAAAGAAGTGCCATTTTCTGTCCCTACACTGGTATAGGTTAATATCGAGTAGGCAGCTACTTAAAGTCAAAGTATCAATATCGCTATCTGAACTGAAAAAGCTGGATCTGTACATCGCTAATTTTAAGTATTTTAGAACAACTAAAAAGTGTGACAGAACCCAAAGAGCTGACAGACCTGAGACCATACTGAGGTTAGAATCATCTGATAAAAAATACTAAGAGGAGACTGTGGTGGTCTGAAAACAACCTGCCATGTCGTAATGTCATAAACATTTAAAAACTAGAACTGGCACTATACTGGGCAAATCTAAAGATTAAATACAGGCGTTAAGCGATATATTTATACTAATTAAATAATACAAGCTTAAATCATTCACTTTTTGATAAGCTACAGTTTGTACCTGATAAAAGTGTCTCCGCTGAATAACGCGCAAACTTTAGTTATATCAGCGTCTAATAACACTTTATAAAGACATTAATTAGTTATGAACATGATTATGGTATCTGACACGAATAAATTGCGTGCTATCTGTTCTTAAACCTGATCTGCTGCTTTAGTACAGTTTTATTTCCCGTTTCTGAGCTCTGGGTGAGACTGTGGGATTGTTTTTAGCATGTAGCCTCCGCCTGCTGTGTTTTTAGCATTAGCATTAGCCGCTAGCCCGCTTTGGACCAGTTAAACCCGCTCTTTCCGAGAGTCCCAGGTTCGCGCAAGCACAGACCGGGGTCGGACCGGGTCAGACCGGGTCGGACTCGTACCTGAGCAGGTCTCTGAAGCTGAGGTAGGACAGCACGTGCAGCAGCGGGTCTGAAGGTAAGTCCTGGAGCCGCGACACGGAGCTAGCCGCCGCCATGTTTGCCCGCCGCCCCGCGCATGCGCTCTCATAGACACAGGGAAGCGCTACAGTCACGGTGACGGACATAGACTGTTTATCTTCTTTATACAGTCTATGGTGACTGAGCACATTTTATGTCGAATGCCCTCCCTGTCCTGTCCCAGCCACCCTGAGAGTGGACAAGGAGGTGACCTTTGACCCTTTTGGGATAAACATGTTTTGTCCTCTGTATCTGGATCTGTTATACAATCATGCTTTTCATATTTTGGATTCTTGGTGCGCTCTACATACTGCCTTTAGGCAAGTTAATACGCAGCAATAATGTGTGCTACCAGAACTATGCAGACAACACTCAGATCTGTCTCACTGGCGGAAGGTGAATATGGACCAGTGGATTCACTCTGCCACTGCATCCAACAGATCAGTGTGTGGATCCGAAACAACTTTCTCCACCTAAACTCAGACAAGACCGAAGTCATAGTCTATGGTCCACAGAAACAAAGAGAATTGTCAGCAATCACCCCCAGCCTCTCTCTCTAAAACCTTCAAATCAAATCTTCAAATGTTTTTATTTGTTTGTATTGTCTTTCTTATTCTGTAAAGCACTTCAAATTACTTTGTGTACAAATTGTGATATTGTGGAAAAATTACAATTCTAGATGAATAATAATACATTTGTGAAGCCCGGTGAGTTATGAAATACAAAAAAGGTTTATTCTTTGTTACAGAAGATACAGACAAGACAGGGCCCAGACTTGCTCTGGCCACAGACTGGTAGCCTCCCGGCATCCCAGGTCTCTTTGAGTCCCTTAGAGCATCTCTCCCCCTGGTCCTTAGTCTCCCCAAAGCATCTGAGCTCTGAGTATTTATACCAGAATAACAAAGCTACATACATTTCAAAAGCAGTGACTTTGTTTCACACCCATGAGATAATGAACTGTTACACCTGAGGACAGCCAAGACAACAAAGGCTTTCCTGGAGGATGGGACAAGGCCTTCACACATTTTAATGTTTGGTCTGAGTCTCTGCCTTTAGATAATGAGTAAACTTAAATTTCCATCACACTTTCTCCCTTTTGATTATTCATTAATTATACTTCATAAACAATCATCGTCACAAACAGAACATGCAGAGAAATGTTAATTGCTGTGCATCCAAAAAAAAAAAAAAAAAACGTTCATGGAGATGAGGTCAGTTCCATTATTGTTGACTGAGATGGAGGCAAATTCAACAGTTCATTTTTAAGGAGCATTTTTCACATCACCCCACAAGTTCTCGATTGGATTAAGGTCCGGGGATTGGGCTGGCCACTCCATAACATTAATTTTGTTGGTTTGGAACCAAGACTTTGCTCGTTTACTTGTGTGTTTGGGGTCATTGTCTTGTTGAAACACCCATTTCAAGGGCATGTCCTCTTCAGCATAAGGCAACATGACCTCTTCAAGTATTCTGACATATGCAAACTGATCCATGATCCCTGGTATGCGATAAATAGGCCTTGGTAAGAGAAACATGCCCATATCATAATACTTGCACCACCATGCTTTACTGTCTTCACTGTGTACTGTGTACTGTGGCTTGAATTCAGAGTTTGGGGTTCATGTCACACACTGTCTGTGGCCCTTGGACCCAAAAAGAATAATTTTACTCTCATCAGTCCACAAAATGTTCCTCCATTTCTCTTTAGGCCAGTTGATGTGTTCTTTGGCAAATTGTAACCGCTTCACCGCTTTTTTTTTTAACAGAGGAACTTTGC
>JACM01057417.1:0-44425 GCA_000787095.1 Periophthalmodon schlosseri
GGCTTTCAAATATCGGTTCAGCTGATACCCTGGTGGGACATATATATTAATGTAATAAGACTATATACTGGTTGCAGTTGGCCTACAAAGTCTTATCATGTTTGAACTTGTATTTATACAAAGTTGTTCTGTAGTTACTTGAGTGATAAATAACAGCAACATAAGACATTTGGATCAGTTTTGTTTTATTTTATTTTTGTTTAAAGGAAATAAATGCACTGGTATCGGTTGATATCGGACATCTGCAGATACTTAAAGTCATAGTATAGGTATCGGAACTGAAAAAGCTGGATTGGTGCATCCCTAGTTAATAGTACTATTATTATGATTAGTGGTAGAACTAATGGTAGTAGTAGTAGTTGTTGTTGTTCTTGTTTATTTGTTCACAAGGGGCAATTTAATCACATTGAGTAGTAAAATACAATAACAATTTGAGGGGAATAGCAGCCCTCAGGACAAAAGTCTAGAGTACCTACATAACATTAGGCAATCAAATGTTTTCATAACAGTTTATATTATTATTATTTTTTATATATTTATTTTTATATTTTTCAAGGTTTGTTTGGGCTATAATAAAAGTTTTATTTGACAAGTTTGACAGAAATGGGAAATATGGTGAAAACATTACGCGAAAGTGACCAATAGTGGTTGTAGTAGTAGTAGTATGATTGGTAGTAGTAGTAGTAGTAGTAGGATTAGTGGTTGAACTAGTCGTAGTAGTAGTAGTAGAAGAAGTAATAGTAGTAGTAGTAGTAGTAGTGGTAGTAGTAGTAGTAGTAGTAGTAGTAGTAGTAGTAGTAGTTGTTGTAACAGTATTAGTCATAATATTTAAAAGCCTCTGCACTACTTTTCCTATACTAAATCTTTTGAAGTACTTGATCCTTCTCTGCATAAAGTACTTTATAAAGAGCAGTTGAAGATGATACATTGGTGAGCAGACTGCATAGTAATATACTGCTCCAGAACTGCTTACTCCTCATTTCACCTGCAGCACTGATCTAACACTGGTCTGATATAAAGCCAAATGCTGACATTTGAGTCCAGTCGAACCCACTTTAATATCATAGTACTAAAAATGTAGATATTTCAGACACAGTAATGACACCTTTGGACATATATGTCATGACAAAGACAGGTATGTTTTTCACATATACATGTATAGGCCTATAAAAAGTACACAAAATACAGTTGTGGTCTATAGTAGAGAGATTTGTCCTCTGAATTTGACCCATCCTTCAATTCTGCAGGGGCAACCTGTCAGGAACAGTGCCCGCCACAGTGAAGCGATCTCCACATCTTGAGCTAGTCAGAGCTACCTTAGCTGGAGGATTTGACCTATGGTGCACATTTTTGGGCTGATAGACGCAGGGAGATCAGGCAAACTCCACGCAGAAAGGCCCGGGCGACCTGGCAATCGAACCTGAAACCATTTTTCTGTGAAGTGTGAGCCACTTAGCCATTATACAGTATTAGCAGCAGCAGCAGTAATAATAATAATAGCAGTGGTAGTAGCTCTTGAAGGGTTAATAAGTATAACAATATTGGCAGTAGTAGTTCCAATTTTAACTGCAGTAGGATCTGAAGGACCTCCCATGACCTTTGACCTTTGGTGTTGAACAGGATTATTACACTCAGACTAATCTGATGCAGCCCTCACAGACTGCTTCCTCGGCACTTTCCCTGATTCGACACAAAACTGGGAAAATCAATCTCCCTTTGGCCCTGTAGTGGAGGCGGAAATATCACAGTGGCTGAATCGCAAAGGCCACCAAGATCAGAGGGAGGAGAGGGGAACACGCATGCTTGCCCACAATGCAACAGTGCTGGTCCTAGGGGGGCTGTAATGATCTATAAGGTCTTAGTGCAAGAGGATGTGAAGTCCAAGGAGGGTAAGATAACACAGAAATGACAAGGCTGTTTATGGCAGAGAAAATTACTTGAATCATGGGGTACCTGAGTTTTCCATATTTTTTTACCTGTGTATTTAATGGTACATTATGTCACGTTACTACTTGTTACCATTGTAGATGTTTTGCCTGTAATGTTCCCCTGTACAGAATTAACACTTATATCCATTGAGACAAGCACGTAACACCACTAGGCAAATTTACAGGACAAATCTGCGGAGAGGCGACTCTGCTCATAGTAACAATACATGTTTTACGAGGTATTTTTAGCAATAAAGACAATGCTAGATAGATCCATTTAAGTGGAATATTCAACATATCTATGTAAAAAAAGTTACATAATGCACCTTTAAACCTAACGCATTCCCCCAGTGTCTGTGTACACTGGTATATGAATATGGGTGAGTGGTTCTGTGATGTAGAGCACTGTGAGTACCTTGAAAGGTAGAAAGGTGCTTCATAAATATGATTATCATGAGAGACAACTTAAAAAATATTAATTTTCACAAAAAAGAATATAATAATAATTTACTCAAGCTAATTAACCTGTTTTGAGCCATTTAAGAAAAATTTTTTTGGCTCTCAAACTTTTCACACCAAGTACCACCAAAGAAAAGATTTGGCTCTCTGAGTCCCACCAGATTTAAACCAGGTCTATAATAGGACTATTCCAGGGCTAATCTAGGACTAATCAGGTCTACATCATTTACACCTGTTCTAAACAAGAAATGATTCAAATGAGGGCAAAAAGTGGATAAAATGGACTCAAAATGAGGCAAACCCACAAACTAAAGAGCAGTCCAAGTATGGTATGGTATGCTTTTATTTGGACAGGGACAGTGCACAACAATACATTGACCTTAAAAACAGGAAAGATGCATGGTGCCAGGTTATAGCAAAAATACAAATTTCCACCTGTAGTCCCTGGACAGGCTGATGTTAAGTAAGAGTAACAGTTTGGTGTAGGTGGATGAAAAACCTGTAAACATATGGTACCACCTAAGGGAGCTTGGATACCACAGTTTCAGAAACACTTCTCTAGACTGACACTCTTGGCTGAAATCGTTAAAAAAAAAAAGAATTGCATTGAAACTACAGTGAAAAAATCTACAAACTAAATACACCTAAACGGCTCAGTTACTAAAAATAGAATTACATTTTCTTTTTTCTACAAGTTCTTTGCTGCCAGTGCTTATATCCAGGCTAAGGATTCCAAACTGTTTCAAACTCAAGAACAGATTTTGTCAAGGTTTGAATAATGAGTTTAGTGCATGACATTAACCTTGGGACATTCTTCTCTGAACAGCTTACCCACAATGCAACAGTGCTGGTCTTATGGGTGCCTATAATGATATCTGGACCTAAGTGCTAGCTACTGACGCAAGTATGATGGAGTCTATGGAGGTCACATTAGCAAAGGTAGATTCAATAGTGGTAAATGAGCTAGCGTTCTAACTCAGGACTCTCGTGGAGGGAGGGATCCGAGTAAACGGACATGATACTGCTGTTTATTACACACAAGCTGCGTTCAATGTCATTACTGTGCTAATGTTTACACTGGGCTTATTTATGGGCTTATGGGATGGGCTTTTATACCTTTTGTACTGCACTTTACATCAAATCCCTGCAGTGTTTGATTATCTAAATGAGATTTCATTTTACATGGCAATGACAATAAAATCTTGAATCTTGATCTTTAAGGTAATTATGGAAGAAGTCTCCTGTGTTCAGAGAGAGAGCGAGAGAAACAAAGACCGGCAGCCATTTTGTTTTTGGAGAAAGTTAATGCACTGCAAAGAATGAACAGCTAGAATTTGTTGAAATGAAAATTAGAACTAGTTCAGTATTTCTCAAACAGCTGTACATGTTTTTTTGGGGGTTTTTTTTACGTTCCTACCCTCCCCTATGGTCATGAGCTTTGGGTAATGGATGAAAGGACAAGATACAAGCAGTCAAAATGAGTTCCTTCCACAGGGTGGCTGGGCACTCCCTTAGAGATAGGGTGAGGAGCTCGGTCACATGAGAGGAGCTCGGAGTAGAGCCGCTGCTCCTCTACGTCGAGAGAAGCCAGCTGAGGTGAGGCTCAGGCATCCTGAACAGATGCCCGAGCCTCCCTAGGGAGGTGTTCTGGGCATGTCCCAGCAGGAGGAGGCCCCGGGGAAGACAATGGATGGAAATTAGCCTTCGGCTATAATCCGGTGTGTTTACATTCATGTTGTATCATGTCTATTCTTTAACATGCTTGTCCCAACCAAATAAATAAAATAAATAAGACCCAAGACACGTTGGAGGGACTATGTCTCTCGGCTGGTCTGGGAACGCCTTGGGGTCCTACCGGAGGAGCTGGAGGATGTGTCTGGGGTGAGGGAAGTCTGGGAGTCCCTGCTTAGACTGCTGCCCCCGCGACCTAGCCCCAGATAAGTGGAAGAAAATGGATGGATGAATGGAGTGATCCACTTTTTTGTCTTCCTTTGGATCATGTCTTGTTTAGAACCACAATGGAAAAGATGTAGTCCACTTTTAGCCCTAGATTAGACCTAGATTAGACCTAGAATAGTCCTGTTATAGACCTGGTTTAGATCTGGTATAGACCTGGTTTAGATCTGGTTTAGACCTGATTTAGACCTGGGTTAGCCCTAGATTAGACCTGGGATAGTCCTGTTATAGACCTGGTTTACATCTGGTGGTACTCAGAAAGCCAAATCTTTTCTTTGGTGGTACTTGGTGTGAAAAGTTTCAGAGTTCATTTAATGCTTAGCAGTGGTCCAAAGTTATTTCTCATTTACCTTATGCATTACAAACATCCTAATTATTCACTATGACTTTATAAGTGCTTTTCACAACTGTCAGAGGTAGGAAATTAGCCATCATAGTAAAGCTAATGATAACTAGCAGGCTAACAATGCGCTTCCTAATTCTCCAAGGAGAAAATGCTTTATAATTGGATGCAGATAGTACACAGCAGTCTCATTGTAACTCTTAAGAGCTACTTATCCAACTGGCTCTATTGATTTTGCTCAACTACATGGAAAACATGGGTACAGCCACTTTAATGTTCAACTTGAAATGCCATGAAACAAGTAAAATTCTCTAGATATTTGAAGTAAATATATCTAAACTACTCAAATTGTTCATATATATTTTGCACTCAATTGAATGCATAGACGAATGGCACTAAAACTTGTAAAGTAAAAGTGAAAAGTTGATCTAATTAGGAGCGCTGGCCTAAATTCTAATCACAGAGACCAAGTCAATATTAAACACCAGAATATGCAGCCATTTTTCTATTAATAATTTAAACTAATTATAATTCTTTGAGTTGAGTTAAGATAAAGAGTTTGCTTTCGCTAATTTAGCAGCAGATGTGAAGTCAGATATTTGCCCAATCTTTTCATCTAATCTCAAAGTCAGCTCCATTTTAAGAAGTCATTTTGTAATTGCTAGCATAACAAATAGCATGACCACACGGCGACTAGCGTTTAAGTCCTGTAATGAGTTGTAACAGGATATGCTTAGCTTGTGATCGCAAATGAAAGTGCAGAAATAACGTCCCTAGAGGCAAATCAAAGGCTTATTTATTTCTTACATTACTTCAGTGTGGGTATGCATAGCTGTGCAAGTCCCTGTATTATTCTTTTTCTTTTACAAATTACAAGTTTTATTAGATCTTTGCCATATAAGAGATGGACTATATGAAATATATATTGTAAGTTAAGGGTTGCTTTATCTTAACACCATTACTACTAGTCTAACTCTTGGACACCTTAAAGTCAGAGTGTAACTTTTCAGCTAAAAAACAGACTAGAATAATTTTTCATTCAATTTGGTCATTTCTATTGCATTGAATAAAAATGAGAAATACATGCATTTTTGCTGTGAGCGGTCTTGCGTCTCCACAAACCTGACTCTTATTTGAGGAGGGCCTCTGCTATAAAATATATATATAATCTCATCCTCACCCTCAGCGGGTGATCTCACCTTTTTTCCTCTACCAGAGGCCTGGGAGCTTGAGGATTCTGTGCAGTATCTTTGCTGTTCCTAGTACTGCACTTTTCTGGACTGAGATGTCTGCTGTTTTTCCTGGGATCTGCTGTAGCCACTCCTCCAGTTTGGGGGTCACTGCCCCGAGTGCTTCGACGACCACAGGCACCACTGATGCCTTCACCTTCCAGGCCTAAGCTAAATTAATAAAATTTTAGCATTATTAGCACTAAAATTATTTCACTGCAAACTACAACCACAGCTTAGCATTTTGAGCGAACGATCACAGACACACTCTAAGTATGTTTTTGATGAGAAAACAACATAATAAGATGGTTAAAAGCTAAAAGACAAAGACAATTAGCATATAATTGGTCTTTAAAATTAAACTAATAATTCATGCTTTCCCAAACTATTTTTATAATTATTTGCAATTAAAATATCCAATAAACAACAAACTCCAGAGCTTGGGAGAGCTCAACGTATTTGCCATGTCTTTGAATAAGAATTGGATTAGAGGCAATATAACAAATGAGCCAAAACTGGGACTTCATCAAATTCAGGGAAATCGTTTAATCATCAGTGGTGCGGGGAACATGGCCATATGCTGCAATGAAATTTACATTATGAAGCTATGGGTCGAGCTATAGCATCACAGGTGGAATATACATCACTTTGTGCAGATCCGTGGGGGCATGTGTAAAATGATGTTTGGGGGCTAGGGTTGTCAGTATCAAAACTAGATACTCATTTAAGCAGGTATCGATACTAAAAAAAGTCCCATTCACAGGACAGAAATGAACCTTTTCTGAATAGCTTCGGAATGATCTTGAGCTGTATCAGAACAAGTATAAGACCACATAGACTAGTATACACCCATGGACCACTGTGGAACCTACCTGGACGACTGAGGAATTAAACAGCTATAAGGCCACATTGTACACGCATGGTAAAAATCACATTTTATTGTCTAAAAGTCAAAGAGAGCTTTTTATTATCGTGGTCAGAATTAGTATTAAGTATCGAGTTTATTCCTTAGTATCGAAATTGAGTTAGAACACTATTTATGAAACGACAGTAAATGCAAAAACATGCCATCATTCAATAATGCTTTGGAATATGTATTATTTTTTATGTGATTCGACAACAAAACATAATCATTATTTTATTGTTCATATAATAAACATCTTAAAGGAGCATCTTAAAGTTTCTGGTGTGGGGTTTGCCACCTGCTTATTTCCATGAAGATGTTATTTTTTTGCTTGGAATGTTCAACAGTTGGGATTAAACATTGCTATCTTGTATTGAGTTGAGTTATTCAATTACAGGTGTTAATAATAACTTTGCTTGTCTTTATGGAGATAGATATAATTCTAAACAATCCAGGGCAGTCTGAAGCACAAAAAGTATAAAGCTAGTTAATAATACATTTTAGCCTGTAATAAAACATTATCGTCTGTTATTTTGAAACAATATTTAAATACTAAATCCAACATGGTGGTATTTAATTGAATGAGTATGTCCACAGCTCCTGCTCGAGTTCCTGGCCACATAAACTGTTGGCTGTTGAGCTGGGTCTAATCCTGTTAGCATCAGTGATTTTGCTGTTTTTTTGGTTAGCTTACAACACGCTAGCTGCCAAATCTGTACTCAGGTCATTTTTCATCCAACAACCCACTGTTTCCGGGCAGCGCCACCGAACCATCCAAACCAATCAAACCAACATGGCAGCCAACAACAGCTTTGCCAAATCAGAGAGAGCAAAGAGAGAAAGAAACAGAGCCAAATCTAAGCCTCAGATAAGATACACTGCAAAACACCAAACAATACATGGATTCAGAATATTTATGTCAATTTTTGTATCATTATTTACATGTTGTGTTTTTTTGAAAAACGTATTAAATAGTGAGCAGACTTGCATCTCCACAAATCTGACTTATATTTGGCCAGGAGTAGGGCCTCTTCTTGCTTGTCTTCATGGAAATGATGTTCCTTCAACTATAATCTTCCACAGTACATGGAATCATGCATTGCCAGCTCCAGAAAGTTGCGTATTGTATCTTTAAGAAAAAGATCATCTCAAAATAAAAAAATAATAATAATTTCCTAGCCATTTAACTCTTGGGGTCTTTTTGCACTGGGAAACATTTGTTATGCTAGCAATTATACAAATCATATGTATTAAGATGGTGCAAACTGCGAGATTAGATAACAAGATTGTGAAAAGATTTGATTTCACATCTGTTTAATTAGCTTAGAAAAAGTTTTCATCTCATTCCTCTTCTAACTAACTGGCTGATTTAGGCCAAGAGGCTGCTTTTGTTGGTCGTCCAAATCTATTTTAACATTTGTAAACAAAATGCGCCTGTTTGTTCAGTAATTACAGCTCAATCTTGACAAAAAAAAATGAGTGTGGAGTGAGTGAATGCCATTAAAGCGCTCTACGTGTTTTGAAAGGTGCTATATAAATCCAATACATTACTATTATTATTACTGTAAAACTAACAACATTTTAATCACAAGACAAAGGCCAAAACTCTAGTCAATTAAAGGGCCTGCACACTACTTCTTTTTCATAATTACGTCAAATCTGTCTTGCCCCAGTACAGATATATTGTAAAAGCAGTTCTTAGGGTGAAAATGAGACCAAAGTCTGCTGTCTGAATGTAAATATAGAGCGTTTTACTTTCTGCAAAACAGGAGGTATGCCAAAACTCCATTCTGGTGTCTACGAGTCAATTATAAACTCATTGGGGTGAATAATTAAAATGCTCGGAATACATAAGATAAGTGAGAAATAACTTTTGACCACTGCAAACCAAAAACCACATTACCAAATCCAAAACTGCAAACAGATCCAAATGTTCTCCTCAGATGAGATAACTCTCCCTAATAGAATGTGTTAGTGTTGTCACGATACTAAAACTTCAAAGTTGAATTCGATACTTAGGAATAGACTCAGTACTCAATACCGATTCCGATATCACATTGATAATTAAAAACACTCTTTATTTAGACAATAGAATGAGATTTTCAACATTAAATTATAGTACTTTCTTTTATATTACCATGTAATCTTATATCTGTGTAATCCCTCAGTCGTTCAGGTAGGTTCCATAGTGGTCCATGGATGTATATTAGTCTATGTGGTCTTATACTTGTTGTGATACAGCTCAAGATCATTCTAAAACTATTCAGGAAAGGTTAATTTCTGTCCTGGGAATGTGTCTTTTTTAGTATCGATATGTGCTCAAATTAGTATCTAGTTTCGATAGTAGTTTCAGTATCAATTAGTATCAGATTTTTGATACTTTTCACAACCCTAGAGTAGGCTACACTAGTTGCGTCATATTTTTGGAGGTGCATTAGATAGATAGAAACTAGCTTACGCCAAACCAGTGGCATACCCATTAGTCACCCCTCCCCCTGCTCTGTCTCCTGGCTCTGCTCCCCCTAATGCAGATTACAGGGATATATGAGGGCTATTTTGTTCACTGTGGGGTGCAAACCATCTCACGCAGACCCCATACTTTCTCGCGGGCGCCACAATACATCTGTTCCCCCCGCGAAAACCTATCAGCCAATTCCATCAAGAGACCAGGCCCGAGCAAAGACGAAAGCAGCATCAATTATACATGCTACGTGTGAAGACACAGCCCCAAAATCCCCTCAGAGACCCTGTGTGCTTTGGTGATTAGAGGTGGTGAATAGTTTGCAATGGTAAAAGGTCCATTCGTGATACATGAAGGGATAGATGCAAGCAGAGGGTGGGGAGAGGGAGTAAGAATTATAATTTTTGCATAATGGTGGTTTAATGTGGACAAAGAGAATACAGACTTTAATAAAGATATTTTTGAAACAATCTTTGAACTCAGGGGGCTTATGGGATTACAAGTTCAAATTGTTAAAGTAAAAAAAGGCCAATTCATTCTCTCTAAGAAGCAAAAAGTTGTTTTATGTTCTGGGCTACACAATAATACATTGAGCCCAAGGAATTTTAATTAAATTCAGACAGTTAATAGTTCAACAAAAGTTCTGCTGCAAAACTCCCCTCTCCCCCTCCCAATATTGATACTTTGCAGCTGATGTCATCAACATTCCCTGGGGATGTGATGCTAACTGTAAGCATCCTCTGTCTGAGGCTTTGTTAGACTTTAATTTGAGCTTTATTTTAACACAATCTGACCAGCAAGAACTGACTTAGTTGTACCTCTCAGACACACCCACTGCTCTGGGTTTACTTTGTGCTCTGATTTATTTATTTATTTACTTTTTTTTTAACTGACAGATCTTCAGTTTGTGGGTTTGCGAAATTTAAAGTTAAATTGTCCACTTTTCTGTCCTCCTTTGGATAAGTTCTGGTTCAGAACTACAGTAGAAATGATGTAGTCCACTTTTAAACCTAGCCCTAGATTAGACGTAGAATAGTTGAAATAGAAACTTGGTTTACATCTGGTGGTACTCAGAAAGCCAAATCTTTTTTTAGTGGTACTTGGTGTGAAAAGTTTGAGAACCACTGCTGTAGATTTGAACTATATACCAGACAAAAGAACAATATGTCTTCTTAAGAGAATAGCCCCCATGTCCAGCCTTAGTGAAAGTAATGACAAGTTTGATTTTCTGGATGTTGGCTAATGAATATCTGGTTACGTGATATAAACTCAAAGCAGAATTTCTAGAGTTAAATGGTCCGAATATGACACATGGTCCAAACAACAAATGAAAAAGGCTGGAAAAAGCCACCATTTTGACCATTGTTGTGCTAAATTTTCAAGACGTAAATGATAAATCCAGGGCCTGAACCATCACATATTAAATCTTCCAGACATTGTTAACAGTTTGTGTCCTAAAATGTGTTTACCCAAGTCAATAAATCCACCCTTTTAGCCGCGAGACCTTTTGTTGCTAAGTGATAAACTGCTCACGCCAAAATGCTATGGCTAACTGGGGCGTATTTTACATTTAGAGTCTAGATCATTCTTTACGGTTTGTTTATTGTCAAAAGTTGCATCCATATTAGGCCTGAACAAATACTTAAAGGTCTCAATTTTTTCCATGTATTTGAGCAAAATTTGTCTTGCCCCACTACGGATGCATTGCATAAGCAGCTCTTAAGGTCAAAATAAGTCCGCAGTGTGCCGTGTCCATCTAATTTGAAAGCATTTTTATCTAAGTATCAGGAAGTGCACATTAGCATTCTAGTTGTTGTTAGCTTTACTGTCACAGCAAAACTCTGCTCTGGTCTCTGAAAGTTGTGAAAAACGCTTATGAACTCCTCTTGGTGAATAATTAGGATGTTCGGAAAGCATAAGGTAAGTGAGGAATAACTGCAAACAGTTTAAAATGTGCTGCACGACCAGTCAAAAGTTTGGGCACATTTTGTCATTTATTTTTCTTTTTTACTTCCATGATTATTTGGATTCTAGATTCTCACCGAAGGCATCAAAACTATGAATGAACACATATGCAATGTAGTAAACAAAAGATAATTCAAAATGACTCAAAATATCCACCTTTTTTGGGTCATTTTGAACCCTGTTTTGTATCTTAGGAATTTCTTGACACAACAAGGCACAGCTGTGAAGTGAAAACTATTTCAGGAGACTTCATCATGAAGCTCATTGAGAGAAGGCTAAGGATTTGCAGTGCTGCCCACAGCCCACAAAGCAAAGGATACTGTGAGGATTTGAATATAAAATAAAAAACTATATATTAAGTTATTTCACTTTTTCTCTTCACTACATAATTCCATATATCTTGTATCATATAGTTGATGTCTTCTGTATGTATATAAAATGTACACAGTAGTAAACATAAAGAAATAAAACACTGAATGAGAGGGTGTGTCCAAACTTTTGACTGGTAGTGTAGTTCTCTTTTGAACGTTTTTAAGACAGTAAAAATGGGTGAGGTAGCCTTTAAAGGTGACTCAACTTTATGCTTGTAAATGTGTAAAAATTTTTTCCCCATAGATCATTATATTGTAAAAGCAGCAACTTGTGATTCACACTGTCTGCATCTAAAAGTAAAACATTTTATTCATCGTAAACTAGTTGAATATGCTGCTAGAATATATTTTGGGCTGAGAGCATGTTGACTGCAATGGTGGTCCGCCCTGTTTCATAGCAACTAACCATTATTTTAGTATTGAAAAGTCATCGATAATTTTTTTGATTAGTCGACAAGTCAAACAATTATTTCTATTGTTCACTGAGACTTGTAAAATACATTATCAATCAAATAAAGTTGAAATATGGAGATTGAAGGCCTCTACATAGAGAATATTTGTGAATAACCAAAACCTTTTTTTTCAGTTCTAGTGTGGTCAGTTTATAAGTAGCACCTTATAAATACATTTTATACAGTGTTGTTCTCTTCTGACGATAGCGATGGCCAATCTACTTTTTCATGCACATCACCAAAATAACAAATGCAATATTTTCCGTTTTATCTCCCACCTCTATACGCCCTGATTCATATATTTATTCATTTCTTTCTTTATTTTTTGTCATGACCGAGACAAATCCAAAAACAGTGACTCTTATCTCTGTGCTGGCCTCCTCTCTGGTGTTGACTAAACAGATCATTCATCATATTATGCTCTTTGCTCTGACTGTTTGAGCGATCTGTCTCTCAAACGCCTTCACTGCCTGACACACCCATCAATCACGTTTCCATGGAGATGTCATCGCTCATTGTGGGGCCTGCTTCCTGTTTTCCAAATGGCTTTATGATGAATTCACTGCTCAACTTTTGGGTGGAGCTGTTGAAGGACTTTTACAGTAAACAGAAGGCAAAATGCAAATAGGGAGATTTAAGGGTCTCAGTGGAGGGCAGAACAGGTGGGCCAAGCAACAGAGTGTAGCAAACAGTCACTTTTTATTACTAAACTGCAAGTCATGAAACTCTACACTGATTCATGATTGGCTGAAGGCACTGGGGTTGAGGAGAGGTTCATTCTGCTCTCTGATTGGATAATTGTCTTGAACCAAAACACCTAACTATAACAAACACAACTTGGCCATCATGTCCAATGTTTTTGTAATTTGAATAAATGAGCATTATAAGTGCGGTCAGTAAAAGCAATATTTGATTTGAACATGTTTACCTTGTATCTGGGGACACAGATCAGGTCAGGTTTAAGTAATTTAAAGTCAATCTTTTAAGCTTTTAAACAAGTTACCTGCTTCTTCATCTTTTTCATCTTTCTTTCAGCTTTTTAAATAGGTGCACTATGTAACTTTTCTGGTAGAGGATCTCCTACCTGCTTGTCTCCATGGAGATGTCATTGCATTTCCTGTCATGTTCCACAGTATGGTATTAAACATTTTTATCTCCATGGAAACAAGGAGGTGATGCCTTCAGGCCAAGTTACCGGCCAGATCTGGAGAGAAGCGAGGTCCCAATGAAAACATCTGTAATTGAGTGAATGCAAGGCAGATGGTTTAATGCCATACTGTGGAACATTCCAGGCAAAGTAATAACATCTTCATGGCAACAAGCAGGAGGAGGACCTTCCACCCAGCTTTACTGAACGATAAAGCAAATATGAAGGATTGATTTTCATATTGATTTAATTTAAACTTTGAAAGAAAAATCTGATAATCTACAAAAAAAACTTGTCTGTAACTTTGTGTGAATGACGGTGACTCCCGTCTTATTGTGCAGAGTGCAGCGCCTCCAAACAAAAGATAATGAGACGCCATCCTTTAATAACACAGCCATCAAATTCACTCATTAAAGAACTAAACAGCCGCACTGGAGTAATAAGGTTTGCACATGCTCACAATCAATTAATATTCACTTCTCTCCCTCTATTTCTTTCTCTCTCTCTCATCCTCCTCTCCTCATCCCCTCACCTCTCTCCCTCTATCTCTTTCTCTCTTTTTCTCTCTCTCTCATCTCCTCTCCCCTCCTCTCTTCATCTCCTCCCCTCTCTCTCTTTGTCTCTTTTTCTCGCTTTCTTCCCTCCCCACATCTTTTATCTCTCTCTTTCTCTCTCTCTTTTCCTTTCCTCCTCATCTCTCTTCCCTCCCCTCTTCTTTTATGTCTCCCTTTCTCCCCTCTTCCTCTCTTTCTCTCTCTCTCTCTCTCTCTTTTTTCTCTCTCCCTCTCTTGCTTTTGTCCCCACTCGCTCTTTCTCTCTCTCCCACTCTCTTTCTCCCTTCTATCTCTCTCTTTTTCTCTCTTTCTTTGACTCGCTTTCCCCCTCTCTTTCTTTTTCTCTACCCCCCTCCCCGTTGCTTCTTTTTGTCTCTGTCTTCCTCTCTCTCTCTTTTTTCCAGAGAGGATGTGATGCTGATAATCATGATTGAGCAGCAGAAAACTCTTCCACACTGTTGAAGTCTGGATGTAGCAGCAATTACAGGCATGTATACACACAAATCCATCAGTCTGGGTTATTTGGACTTGTTTAGAGTGATGCGAATGTTATGAGGAACATATTTAGAAAACGTTCACTAAATCTACCAGACTAGCCTGCCTGCATGTTGACTACATGGTATTACATGGGGTGACAGTAGATCAGTTGGTAAAGTGTTTGTCCACTGATCCGAAGGTTGGCGAATCCCATTGTTGTGTCCTTGGGAAAAACACTTAACCCATCTCGCCCCCAGTGTCTGCGTACACTCGTATATGAGTGTGTGTGTGAATGGGTGAGTGGTTCCTTGATGTAAAGCGCTTTGAGTGCCTTGAAGGTGGAAAAGCGCTATATAAATGTGGCCGTTTACCACTGACCATAAAAATAAAAAGATTGTATGAACATCATGGTAACAGAATGGAAAATATGAGGGTAACTAAGAGTAATCATAGTAATTACATGACGTCGACTTGAGTTGCCATTTTGACAACTTGAGACTTGACTTTTTAAAATCGACTAAGACTTGGACTCGATTTGGACTTAATTGATGTTTCTCGTAAAAATAAATAAATAAATAAGTTTACAGAAATAAACTAGACCATTTTCATGTGTGACAAGTGGTCTTATTCATAAAACATGTGTATGTACAAAATTATTATGTGAGTGACATTCCACTTGAAGTTTGGGATTTGAAGTTTGGATGAACGAAGCTGAAAACAGAAATGAGCAGCTTAGTCCAAAAAGGCTGAATTCTGTGTGTTGTGACTTTCAGAGACGGGACAGAAAAAGATCTGTGCTCAGAGACATGAGAAGTGATGCCTGGCAAATCCAGACTGATATTTCTCAGAGGCATATCAGTCTGGCCTTCACGCCCTCCTTGACGTCTTAAGTCCGACCAAATGTGATTGTCAGATTTCTTGTTTTTTTTTGTTTTGGACATTTGTGGAAGTTTTAGTTTTCTTCATGCGCACACTTTTGGCAAGAAATTTACATACTTTTACCGGGACAGTTTATAAAACTCATACAAACTGCAAACATTTGAGCTGTATTATGAAAGTATTTGAATCTCAAAGCATAGGACTCGAGACTTGATTCTTGAGGCCAAGGAGTTGATCCTCTGCTCAAAACACGCAAACAGGACACATCGGTATCTACTTCAGGGTAACAAGATTAACCCTAACCCGGTGTGAAGAGTGTAAATCGTTTTCTTGGTCATAATAAAGAAACTGGTGACATTTTTATATATCACTTTTCCACTTTCAAGGCACAAAGCGCTTTACATCAAGGAATCATTCACCCATTCACACACGCATTCATACACCAGTATACGCAGACACTGGGAGCAGGGTGGGTTAAGTGTCTTGCCCAAGGACAAAACGACAGCATTCGTCTGTGGGAGCTGGAATCGCACTGCAAACCTGTGGGTCAGTGGACAAGCTACCAAAGCTGCAAACTGCATCTATCCCTCTTTATTGAAGTTACCATGCTTCTATTTCTATCTTCATATTCCATGCTATTACTACATGCTGTAAACTCAAACACTACCAACATATTTATTTGTATGGTTTGTGTACAAATAGAGTACATAAAAATAAAATTATGCTTTTAAAGAAGTTAAAATCATGACTATCTTATAACCTTTTTCTCTTACTTTATTCTTTTCCTAGCTGCTATGCAAAAGGCTAACAAAGACAGCAGAGTTCCTTGTATAAAACCCACTCAGAAACACTGCTGCTTACTGACCCAAAAGTTCAAGATGAAAGTGCGCTTGCTGTGAGGGAAACTAACTTTTGTTACAGTTTTAAACAAATAAATATTTCAAACTTACAATTTAAAAAAGCAGTTTGGACCATTGCACAAGCAGGAGGTCCATGTACAATTGTTCATGAACTCTGGATTTTTGCTGTCTTAAAAACGAGAAAAACAAAACTCGATCATTGTAAACCGTTTGCAGTCCAAAGTTATTCAGAGGCCAGAACGGAGTTTCGCTGTGACTGTAAAGCTAACAACTAGTATGCTAACACCACAGACTGTATAAAGAAGTGAACTAAGGGAGTGTAACGTCACCCATACTGTTCGGCTCCAGTCAAATGAAGCTCATCGGGTCTACCAGTTATAGGGGTGAATTTGGAGCCAAGTTCCATATTTGGATTTCCAGCTGGTTATCTATGTCCTTTTATAAATAAAGTCTATGGTTAACACGCACCCAATTTTTTTCCATGTTTTTGAGCAAAATTTCTCTTGCTCTAGTACAGATATTGTGTAAGTAGCTCTTGGGTCAAAATAAATCCGCAAATCTGCATATGATTATAAATTATTTTACTGCCCGATAATCAGGAAGTGCAGGTTAGTATGCTAGTTGCTGTTAACATTACCCGAGATGCATAAGGTAAGTAAGGAATGACTTTGGACCGTTTAAATGAACTAGTCCTGTTCTTCACGTTTTGAGACAGTAAAAATCAGGCACAGCGCCTTTAATCGAATATCCAAACTGGACTGAACAAATAACTTTAATAAATACACTTTTGGTTATGTCCTCTGCACATAACTAACTTTAATTCACATGCACTCCTTTGGATTAATCCTTGTTTAAAACTATATATATCCCAATCAAAGCAATCGCACTAAAGCCACATTGCGTTGATTTATCCTCCTCTTGATGGTCCTTGTTCATCTTTGTAGCTCCTTTCTGCAAAGAGGTTACATTGAGAGTGTACCTCAAGTCCAGATAAATATGTATGACTGCAGCTCTCTGGGTATTACTGCTTTGTATGCAAATTACCTTATAGCACTTTAATAATGCAACAGTCGCAGCACGGAAGGTGGGTGGTACATGGAGGAGCGGAGGGGAGAGGAGGGGGGGCTGTCAAATCCAGGGACCCACCCCAACACGAAGCACCGATCCTGGGTAGATATTGTCGGACTAGTGGGGCGGCAGATTACGTTTAATCTTACTAATTGGATGCCAAAGAGACTCATTGCTATTCATTGTGTGGGCAAGGTGCAGGCTGTAATACATTACTGTAGGATAAGTTTCTTATAAGAGTTCAAAGCCAAGTTCATACCCCCTGATCTATTTAAAGCTTGTAACTTTAAATCAATACAAAGTTACACGGGTAATGGATTTGATCAGCGTTCTTGCTACATTTTCATATTGATTACAAAAGTACAGAAAATGACTCTATATAAGTACTGTAACATATAGGCAAAAAAATACAATTACAAGTTTGATTTAAAGTTCACTAAACATACTTTTAAACTGCCTAGTGGTCCAGTTAAAGGAACTGTACCCAATTTGCCCCATGTATTTGAACAAAATGTGTCTTGCCCCAGTACAGGTATATTGTAAAAGCAGCTCTTGGGGTCAAAATAAGTCAGCTGTGTGCTGTCTGCATCTGATTATAAAGTGTTTAATTATCTGACAATCAGGAAGCGCACAGTTAGCATGTCAGTTGTTGTTAGAATTACTGTGACTGCAAAAGTAAGAAATAATTTTAGACCACCCACTGTGACCAGTTTAAGCTGAACTATTTGCCCCAGATACAAAGTAAACATGCTCAAATCAAATGTAGCTTTTACTGATAACAACTGTAATGCTGATTTGTTCTTAATTACAAAAACATTGGACATGGTGGCCAAGTTGTTTGTTATAATTTGGTGTTTTGGTTCTTAAGATGATTATCAAATCAGAAAGTAGAGTCACATGAGTTTAAATGCTGAACCTAAATGGACTCTCTGATCTCAGTCTTCAGTACTTAAACTCCAGCACCCACAGCCAGAGTGCTAGTGTAGCCTCTGTAGCTCATTGACTGAATTCTGGAGGTTCTGAGCTTTCACATGAAACATGATCTGCCCATATACTGATAATGATTAAAGAAAAACTTGTATGTAGCCTCTATATGTGTGTTAAAAGGCCCATATTACACAATTTTCTAATCTATGTTATAATGTTGTTTCCTCATCACAAACATACCTGGAGTTGTGTTTTGGATCATTCACACATGTTTAACACACAAACCCTGCATAGTTAGGCTGTGTTCTTCTTGTGATGTCATGAGGTAATACAGGAAGTGCTCCACTGTGTTTTTAAACTCCACACTCCTTCACTAGAATCATTTGGATTATTTCAGACCTGGAATTGCTAATCTCTACTGAACTAAAAGTATAAGGTAGCTGTTAACTTTAAAACTTTCACTACATGACATCACGAGGTGGAATAAAGTATTTTGAGCTTTGGAAATGTAGACAGACTAATAAAGGATTACTCGAACATGTGTTAGTTAACACAACTTCGGTTATGTTTTGGAGTAGGTACCATTATAACATGTCTTAAAACTCACAAGAGTCAACCCAAGTTCAGCTGTGACTGTAGAACCTTTTTTAAAACAGCAAGCGGCTCCATACAGTTCCTTTAATTTTTGAAATTTGAGTATTTACATATAATTACTTGTACCGTACTAACATGCATAGACCAATTCCCCATAGTTCCAGCAGCTGTGATGATACACGTGGCAATAAAAGTCATATTTGTAGATTAAAAAAGGTTTACTGTGCGTCTCTGCTAAATTATTCAGCTCCTATGACAGCTGATGTATGGGCCACCTCCACAACACCACGGCCTCACTGTCAGGTTTCTGCTAAGATTTCATTTTAAAGTAACATTTATGTGATTCTGTGCTCTCCTCAACTCATTTTACCCCCAGGATGGCAAGAACATTTTGGAAGAATTATAATTTTTATAGAGAATGTTGGCACAGTTTAGCCTTGGATTTGAGTTCATAAGCCTTAGGAAAAGTACTTGGGGAGAGGAGAGGAGAGAGGTATTTTAAACTTCTGGACTTTGAAATATGGAATTGTAATTCATTGGTTCTCAAGCTTTTCCAACCATGTACCACCAAATATTCTTGGGTACCAACAGATCCACATCAGGTCTATAACAGAACTAAACCAGGTCTAAAATAGTTTAAATGTGTACTGTGTAACTTCTCTGATGAAGGGTCTGCCATCTGCTGGTCTCTATCTTGCTTCTCTTCTTGGTCTCTTCTTGCTTTGACTGGAATGTTCCACAGTATGGCATTACAGTTATTGCTCTAGCATTGATTGAAGTACAGGTGTTTTTATACCTTGAGAATTGATAAACATGTGACAAATGTAGTGCAAGGATTCCAAGCAGTTTGAATAAGGCTAAAACAATAACTGCTAGCATTGAAGTTAGCACTGTAGTAACTGTAGGCCACCACTTGATGACATCATGAAGTGGAACTAAGCATTTTAAGATGCAGACATTCTAAACATACAAGATGATTCAAACATGCTCAAATGCTGGTATATTTTGGATAAGCATTCAATATTTTGACACAGTTTAAAGCTACGAAAAGTCAATTATTTGTCCAAAGAACGAACTTCAAAAATAGCACGCCAGGTTAAAAAAAACAAATTCAAATTTCTACTTACAACATCAGAAAATGCAGTTAAAATGAAATACATCTCGTTAGAAGTTTGTTTGACTCGTTGTTTTGCTCACAGCATAATAAAACTGCTTAACAACTCTCAGGGGAGTGCTCGTCTTGTGTATTCACTTTGACTTTGGGACACATGTATTCAAACAAATTGAAAAACAGCCAGAAAACACAAGACCGTAGAGGAGGGAGTGAGGAGGGGACTGAGGCTGACTTTGATCTAAAAGGCAGTGCAACATCTATGGTCCAACATCATGAATGGACAACGCTTGAGGAACATCAAAAACATCAACAGTTTATGAATGCTTGTCTTACTTTTGGCTCGTGTAGATTTCTTTGCATGCAGTTGTTCCTATAGCCGTTAGTTTTAGTTAAATGATATTTACCTACAGACACAAATATTGCAAGTGAGAATTATGTGGGGGTGGGTAGTACTCAGTTACATCTACTTAAGTAACTTCTTACAAAAATGGTACTTTTCTGGTAGAATACTTTTACTTCTACTTGAGTAGTATTTTTATTGTAGTAACAGTACTCTTAGTTGAGTAAAAGTTTTGGTTCCTCTTCCCACTGTGAGCAAGTCTATAAATGACAAAAGCCTTATGTGACAATATGAAATTTGAACATTTGTGTTTCTTGTACCGCTCCTCACATGAGTTTTCCCAAATACTTTTTTACTCTTACTCTTTCTTGGACTACTACTTTGTACTTCTACTTGAGTAATATTATTTTGAAGTAACATTACTATTACTTGAGAACAATATTTTGGCTTCTCTACTCACCTCTGTTAAATCAGCAAATCTGCAAAATCAACTTTTCAGAACTTTTAACCACAGTTATAGCTGTTTCTCCTCCCCATTTACTCACCCAAAGTTGTTTTTTTGGAGTGATTACTACATGTTTGAGCAATCTTTAATTGCTTATTTTCAAGACTCTATATTGCCGATCAATCCCCGTTTTCACCGCCACCAGTACAGGCCTTCTACTCTGTACTTGGTTCTTCAGTTTTACTTTCTTAATCGGTGATACATGTTGGATTTGGCAGCTTTGCATAGTCAATTTAGTACAAATGAAGGAAACATTGTCAGCTCCCATTGGGGTTTTCTAATGTGGAAGACAGCGGACTTGTTTCTTTTATTAAGTTGTTTTAGATCAATATTGCAATTTAAAATCAGCAAATTATAACATAACATTCCACGGGTGTCATAGATTATAACTATATAACAGACACAAGCACAATAGGTCTTCTTTATTACAACTAAAATCAAGTTTTTTATGATCTTCTTTTAAAGTGTACTCCTGCTGCATGGATATCTCACATTTTCTTTTTCCTCTTTCAGCCGTTTAGATGTTTGCACGTCTCCTCCTCTCCGCACCAAGGGCCCTTCCTAATCTACATCCTCTCTGCTTCCTCGCCTCCTTGTCTCTTTGCCTCCTTGCTTCCTTGCCTCCTTCCTCGTTTCCTCCCCTGTCCTGTTGCTGTTGTGTCTTATGGCTTTTTATTCCTACGTGATGGTCCTCTGGTTCATGTAGGAGTTGAAGCCACTAAACACGCGGTGAGTGGTCTGCTTGAGCCAGACTCCCACGGACAAGACAGCTGCCCCAATGAGACAGGTCAAGAGCTCTATTAAGAGGACACGGGACTGTATAGAGGAATGCAGATGAGATGAGAGAAGATAACCTTTATTTGTCCCGCAATGGGGAAATTTCAGAGTTGCAACATAAAGTTCAAGAACAGAAATGAAGATGAATAATTCATAAAGGTGCTGTAGCAGATTTTTTACTGTCTTAAATGTGAAAAACAAAAAAGGGAGAGAAGTTAATTTTTGTTTTTTTATAATTTTGTGATTTAGTGACCAGTCTTAGTTCTGGCACTACAAATACAATGTTCAAGTGTACTACTCAGTGATACAGTTCTGTACACATGCATCAACATTTTAAGATCAATTTCCAGTCCTGATAGTTTGAACATCTCTCCTTACACGTCACCCTATATTACATACTGCCCTCTCCATTCAAATCTAACAGGGCTATCTGCTTTCTTTGGTCACCCTAATTCAATGCACCTGTAATAAGATGTACATCTTCTCATCTAACTCTAACCTTAGCCTTTATTATCATGTTCTTACATGTTACAAGCAGATAACAAGTAGTGCCCTTTCTTAACATAATAAACAAAAAACATGGATATTTCAGCTTCAGCTCTGAAGTAAATTTCCATTCTTACCTTTACATTTATTTGTATTTAAAGCCACAGTATGTAACTTCAGACAAATATATACTCAAATAAAAGCACGTGTGTTTTTTGTTTTTTTTTGTTTCTTTGTTTGTTTTTCATTTTGGCTGTGTTTATTGCACTGAAAAATGTATAAAAACATGTGTCCTTACGGTGAGCGGGCTTGCATCTCCGCAGACCGGACTCTTATCTGCCATGACAGAGAGCCTTCTTCAGCTTGTTTCCTTTGGCTATAATCTTCCACAGTATGGCATAAATGAACCTATGGAGAATCTTCCAATGTATGGTTTTAACTTTCTATTTCCATGGAATCATGCAGGTGAAGGACCACCTCCAGAAAGTTACATACTGTATCTTTAGTCAGGTATAATGCACAAAATATTAAGAAATATTAAGAAAATATGTGCCACAAAGTTAAGTTATTATAATGATTCTCAGGCAATAATGTTTACTTTTACACTCTACACACACTCTACAATTTCAGGTATTTTAATTTACTCCCAAGACTATTTTGTGATGTTAAGATAGTTCTTTAGCCACAGCTGCCCTGAGGCTGGTCACACAACCACATTCATGTAGGCAAGGTGGGTCTTTTTACATATGTAGATTTCAGTATGAAACGCTTATGCAGCTAATCCTTAATTTGCATATTTCACATATTTAAACCCAAAACCAATGCCCCCTTATTCAGCTGTAGTTTACCTCCTTAATATGACTGACATTGGTTCAAACAGTGATTTGAATGGGCCACAGAGCAAATCAGTCTGAGCAGAGACCTAGTTTTCCTGACAGCCCTCCCACCTGCACCAAACCTGTTCACTGCCTCGAATATCAAACCGCTTCTGCAACTCACAAAGCCCCCGGGTTAAGGTAAGTAACACAAAAGAAAAAATATAGCGCGTGTCTCGGAAGAGGATGAAAAGATGATGGAAAACTTGTAAAGGTAGGTCACTATTTGGAGACTGACAATTGTAAGGGCTTAAGAGACATTTGAACAACATTAAAGGTGCACTATGTAACTTTAAAGGGCCTCCACCAGCTTGTTTCCATGGAGATGTTATTGCTTCACCTAGAATGTTCCACAATATGGCATTAAACGGATATATCATGCATGTATTAAAATTAGGAGTTTTCATTGCTTAGAAAATTGTTTGAAAACCATGTATTATTACTGAGAGTGGATTCGCCTCACCACAGATCTGACCCAGTAACTTGGCCTGGTTGAGTCATCAATTGTCTCCATGGGTAGCGAGAAGTTAATGCCCTATGCCCCCAATTATGCTAACCTCTTTATGGGTCATATGGGAGGAAACCTTTATCTACTCAAGCCAAAATATCTACAAAGATAAAATCACATGGTGGGGTACATATATAGATGATATTCTCCTTATATGGTCTGGTACTGTTAAAGAACTGAAAGAACACCAATAGCAATGTAAAACTCTGTTTAGAATTTTGATCAATTTCAGAGATTAAAGAATTCGAACAAAAGTCTAAAGAGATGAGCTAAAGTTTTAAAGACAAGGGATATAAACATCATACAGTATCACAAGCATATCAGAAAGCTAAAAGCCTAAAAAGAAAAGCTGTTGAGCTGTTGATCCATAAAGAGAAGCTACAGCCAGACCCTAATAAAGCACATTTACTCTATTAGGGTCACCCAATATAGTGACAAAGCAAACGCAATTCAGCAAATCATTAAGAGTAATTGGAATATACTAAAATGTGACAGTGTTCTCAGTGAGATTTTTCCAGAGAGACCCACAATTTTCTTCAGAAAGGCTCCTACCTTGAGTGACAAACTAATAAAAAGTCACCTAAAGCCTACATAGTAAAAAAAACATGGCTTGACACTAAAACAGGAAATTTTAAGTGTGGCCGCTGTAATCATTGTCACAACATGGAGACAACAAATTATTTCAAAGAAGTCAATACCGACCGCAAATATAACATTCATTAATCAATTTATTTAATTATAATACATCCTATGTTGTCTACAGGCTAGAGTACCCATGTGAATGTTTTTATATTGGATAAACCAAGAGAAAATTGAAAATTAGACTTGATCATAAACATGCTATCAAAACTGGTAAGATTCAATACAGCATGGCAGCACATTATAAAAAAGCAGGGCATGGGAGCTGTAGTAGCCTGAAAATAGTGGGCATTGAACATGTAAAAATGCCTTCAAGGGGTGAAGATAGGCTGAAGCTATTACTTGAGAGGGAATCTTTTTGGATTTATAAACTAAAGGCTACAGAATATCCAGGCCTAAATGATGACCTGGATTTTACACCTTTTTGTGATTATACATTAATTTAATCTCTTGTCTTCCTTCCTTTACAATGTTTAAGATCACCACCTGTATTTTACTCTAAATATGATGAAGTTTATAATGTCTGTAATTATCTTGAAGTCTACTCTGTATCTTTGTCTTGTCATGTGACCAGATCATGTGACCTGTCAGTATAAAAGAGACCTGGCAGCCATTTTTTTCTTTTAATGTCTATGCCCTGATGAAGGCCCAGTAAGGCTGAAACGCGTTGGCATTTTTATTGAAATCAGCCATGACTTAATACAGGATTTTTTAATATTTTCTAAATCCCATTAAATCCCATTTCTAGGGAAAGTAATAACATTTTCAGACAAGCAGGTGACAGACCCTCCATCAAAAAAAGTTCCATAGTTCACCTTTAAGTGCCATTTTGGGCATACAGAAATTATGTATATAAATTGAGAAACCTATTATTTGTAGTTTTCATTGTCAAATTTGTACACAAATTTCATAGTTATTTTGATTAAAGTAACAGTAATGTTTTGGAGGTGCCACCTCACCTACATGATTCCATGGAAATCGAAAATTAAAACCATACTTCGGAACATTCTCCAGGGAGATAGATAAGGTTTATCCCATGCTGTGGAAAATGCTGTGGAGACCCTCCTCAAGGCCAAGTAAGAGTCAGGTTTGTGGAGAGGTTTGTGGACATTAAGGACACATATTGTTTGCCTGAAAAGTTACATACTTTACCTTTAAATGCATATGTCTAGTTTTAATGGATGTGGAGAACTAACTTTTCATGTGTTATAGACAGATTATAGAATCAATTCTCTGGCAGTTATATGCAGCCCATTTAGCACAAACATTCTTTTGAGATTCAAGTCACTGTTTTTATCATTCATTAGTCTCCTCTAGTTAAGTGTGGGCCTATATCTGTCTCTCCTTTAAAGTTACCACAATTTCACTTATCCCTCTTAGATTTTTAGATTTGAATGTTGTCTAATAATGAATAATAATAGATTCCTCTGGCTGTGAGAAACATGTTCAATAACAAACCTGGTTTTAAAAGTACCAAGTCACCCTCAGGTCAAACCGGTTTTATAAAACAGGCCTACAGTAGGCCCTACATCTACTCTTAGATGGTTCCCACATGAAGTGTTGTTAGTTGTTCGAACTGTGAGGTAATGAATATGAAAACTAATATCCACCGACAAAACTGCCTTTAAAAACTGCAGAACACACGGCTTCTTGTTGTTTAATGCACTTATAGCACAGCTACAGAGTATCATCTGTGAGTGTGAAAAACTTGTTCACTGTCTGTAAATGTCTAAAGTATTATTTCAGTGTTTAAATTAAGCTAGTCCCTACATTCTACTCACAGCAGTTGAGCATATTTTTACCTGTTGCTATGATGATGTCATTGTGATGGCCGCAGAGCAGTAATATAGAATGTTATTTAACAGCTGCCAGACTACTTGTGCATTATGCAGTATTAGCGCATGGCAGTTAGCCACAGGAATTCTCACATGAACTTACAGGTAGCAAAAATACACAGGTAATTGTGTTTAATGAAGTGTTCCACAGGTCTTGAATCTTGTGTTGTTGTTTTGAGGAAGACAGTGAAATGGTGAAAAAATAAAGAGAAATAAAATAAAATGTTTGTTTGGATCAAAATGTGCCTCTTATTGCTTAAGATGAATTGGAGAGAGTTGTGTCTACTGTTCAGACAAAGTACAGGAGATGGTGTTAGCAAAGTCACTAACTATTTCACAAATATTTATCCATGATGATGATATATTTGGACAATGTCAAATACAGAAATACAAATTCACAGATATCAGCTTATGTTATATAACACACTAAGCATACTAATGACTGATTTGCCACACGTATAAAATAATGTATTCAGATCCTCCAATTCCTAATCAATCCAAAGGTGCCCAAGTCATAGTCATTGCAATAAGGGAGGAGGGAATAATGGAGCGTGAGATTGACAGGTGGATCGGTGCAGCATCTGCAGTGATGCGATCACTGTATTGGACTGTTGAGGTGAAGACCAAGTCCAAAGGCAAAGCTCTCGTTTTATCGCTCAATAAACGTTCCTACTCTCACCTATGGTCCCTGGTTCAGTCCTTGTTTAGTCCTGGTTTAGATGTCTGTTCATACCCTCACCTATGTTCATGAGCTTTGAGTAATGACTGATAGAACAAGATCGCGGATACAAGCGGTCGAAATACATCCATAAGAGATAGGATGGGGAGCTCAGTCACAGATGTTCCAGGAATGTCCCATCAGGAGGAGACCCCGGAGAAGACCCAGGACACACTGCAAGGACTATGTCAGCTGGCCTAGGAACACCTCGGGACTCCTCCTGGAAGAGCTGGAGGAAGTGTGTGTGGAAATATGGAAGATATGCACCTCCCCCTGCAGCCACGTCCTGAACGGATGGCTGCTTATACATAACTGTGCTTTAGTTCATCTGGCTGTTCTGACAGTTACTCAGTATTGGAAGTTTCTGAATCCTCTATGTTTCTTGGCACTTACAGCTGCTATACTACGACTGACCCTGCATATAAATGTTGTTCATTTAAACTGAAAATCTTAAGATATTATGCTGTAAAATAATAGATTCCAGAAATGTCCATCCATATCTAATGCAAACTTACTCTTATTAAACCGTCAAGTGCCTCATTTAGTGACACCTCAAAATAACACACAACCTATTTCCTAAAGGTTAGCCTATACATGCTCATTACAGCCAGCAGCTCCGGCCTGGATTACCCCTTTTATTATCACTGCAATTTTAATTGAACAGAAATCTTCCACATTTTTAAGGTTAAGAGCAGGTCCAGGCAAGACCTTTACTTTTTAGCTGCCGTCCGCAAACCATAAATCATCTCGTAGCCTGTTAAATACCATTTTTCCCTTAAATTAGGTCCAAAAACCCTGGTTGGGCTCTATAATAGTGTCTAATAGGGCCACCTCTGCCTCAGCTGAACTCTGTCGTGCAATTAAGAGGAGACACAGTTAGGCCACTAGCGCCGCTGGGCTTTCACAAAATGTCATTCCCAAGAAAACTGGAAATGCTTAGAGAGCTTACATAAAGTCCACTGTTTTACTTTTTAATTGTTTAGTGTTTATAAATAGATTTTTTATGGCATATAATCTGGTATAGGCTTTAGTACTGTTTTTAGACCTGCTCTTTTTAATCAGGGGTTCCAATATAGTGATGCAATTAAAATACATCAGCATATAGAGTTTTGGTTATTTCTAAACACCATAGACACAGATGTGTTTTATGTCATACTGTGGAAGATTATAGACAGAGGGAAAACATTTCCATGGAAACAAGCAGGAGGAGGCAGGCCTGGGTCTACAGGGATGCAAAAGGGTGCATTGCAACTTAAAACTCCTGCACCCGACAGGTTAAATAATGATACAACAAAGGAGTATTGTCTTTGCACCCCTTAGAAACTCATATGCACCCTCAATCAGTTTGGTCTAGACCCGGCTCTGTGAAGAGGCTGTCCTCCAGACAAACAAAATGAAAATGAAATGAAAATAGAAGAACATTGCAGAATTAATGGGCAAAGAACTAAACTCTGTTAATCTGAGGTGAGATAAATTTGATTTTATTTGTAAATCGACCATTACAAATAATGGCGACCATTGAGCTCCTTCGTTTTACATGTGTCACTGAAAATTTTTTTTATCTGATTGCACGATCACGTTTGCGTCTCAAGCCATGTTCGAGGCTTGAGACGCAACGGAGGGTGTGGAGACCAGACTGATATCAATCTGTATAAAAAATACAGAGATATTCTGGTTTTGCCAGGCAAGAAAAAATGTACATATAAACTACTTTTTTCACTGTTCGTTTCACTTGTACTTATGCAATACTATTTTTTACATCTTTATAAGTAGAGCACTAGTTTTTCTCAACAACATCTGACCGCACTTGTTGTGGTGAAGCACTTTCTGAATTATTAATCCCCAGATATTACAAGGCTGTGACACATCCAGGCGGTTCTATGACACCGATATGAGTTTGCTAATTACTCGATGTGAAACAGAGCCGGTCCGCTGAGGTTTAAATGACTTATTCATAGCTGTAAGTTGTTCTAATGTAATATTCAGTGGGTGGGAGAGGTCACTTGGGTTGCATGCTTTATTGGTTTAATACAGTTTTCAGGTTTCACTCACACGAACCACATTTTCTCCTTTGATTTATACAGAAACACAAGGAGGTCGGGAGACAAAGGAAGACGAGGTTAGAGATATTAGATTGTATGTACAATAAGGGTCTGTATTGAAACATGAGTATACAGTGCCAGGAAAAGAGGGGGTATTTTACTTCTGCTAACACATAACACATTTAGATCACCATGTTACCTTTTGTTGTTTTGAAAATGCTATATTTGTCCAAAACTATGTAATATGTTTCAGTTTCGTTTTTGACGCTTTTTCTCGTCGTGCTAAGTCACTCCCCATTCAGAGCACTATCACAACACAATCAGCACACATCGCGCTAATGAAACTATTGCTCGTCACATCAAGTTTGTGAAGTTTTAGTGTATTGTTTTTTATCATGCTTTTGTATATTTATGGGAAATGGCTGTAATGGAGCATGGGTGACATAGGCTTGTGGGCTGAGCATTGGACAGAATCTTATAGCCATAACCATAAGAAGGGCCCGGGAGAGATCGCTGGATTATTCAAACATGCATAGATGACATCTAAAACCTCTTCAGGCATGTTTTTGAAGAGGGAACAACTTGGTCAAAATCTCAAAAGCTGATTTTGCACAATACCCCCTTTTCAAGGTGTATGATTTAGTTGTTTTGTTGATTTATGAAGCAGTATAAGAGGTGATATATTACTTTGGCATGTTTTGACGGTTACTTCCATGTCAAGTTAATACAGTTGCAGTTACAAATGATATATGAACAACTAGGTTAAGGTTAAGGTACACTTCATTGTCCCCTTTGGGAAATTTGTCCTCTGCATTTGAAATCACAACTGTGCTAATTTTTTAAGTGGAACTAAACACTAAATCCACATTTTCGCTATTAAACTGTGTATATGTTGTTTTTTATAGTATTATCTACTGTACCTAGTCATTTTTTGGCAACTTTAGTGCAAACTAGGTGAATTTTCTGAATCTACCTCTGCAATTTTCAGTAGTGACTGCGGGGGCGGAGTTTGAAGCATGGATACCTGTTAGACCAATCACACTGTTCCTTATAACTCCAGACCCTGCCCCTCCTCCTTTCTCGCTCTCCCCTTTAGTCCTTCAGACCCCACCCCTCCTCTCCCCTCTCTCTCCCCTTTAGTCCTCCAGGTACTGCCCAGTTTAGCAGCTCTATTTGAAATGTGATCGTGGGTAGAGTTTAGGTCTTTAGTCCCAATTTAATCACTGAGATCCATGGATATATAGGATTTGGATCAGGACTACAGTATCTTTTTCTCTTCAGTCAAAACCGCACACTTTGTTATTCCTCACGTACCTTATGCATTCTGAGCATTCTAGTTCTTCACCATGATGAGTTTATAAGCACTTTCCACAACTTTTGGAGACCAGTGCAGAGTCACAGTGAACCTAACAACTACAATGCTAGCGTGCACTTTCTGATTATGTGACAATAAAACGCGTTCTAATTCGATGCAGACAGTACACAGCAGACATATTTTGACCTCAAGAGCTGCTTGTACAATATATCTGCACTGGGGCAAGATAAATTTTGCTCAAATACGTAAAAAAAAAATAAATAAATCATGTCCATTTAACAATAAACTCTTTCTAAAAACTGTAAATTCCAACATGGTAAATATCCAAATAAAAGCTCTTTGATTTGAACAGGTCCAAATGAAAATAACCTTTTGGTCCGAGCGCCTCATGAATGCGACAAAGGCGTACATAATTTACAGTGAAATATGGTGCTGTAGTGTTAATATATGAGAGTTTGACCTGAAGCTCAGAAAATGTCAGTGAGATATGGATGTAGACTGCACCACCTTATTCCACACTGACAGAATATGCATTTTTAAATCACACCATTAAAAAGGCTTTACAGCACAGGAAATATACAAGGTCAAATAACACTGAGAGCAAGGTACAAGTGAAGAGAGGGTTTTAACAACTTTAAATACTGTAATGATCTGATATTTTGTGTTTAGTTCAGAGTTGACACCTTTTGTTGTTCTTGTAACTTTTTATGTGTTGTTAATGTAACTGCTTTTGTATGTGACACTTGGTTGCTATTCGGACAAGTTGATATTAAGGTTCTATTCGTCAGTTACTGGTCTGTTTTGGAGACTGGGTCTAGTGAGTTGAGACTGCTGTTGTTTGGCTGTTGTTTGGCTGTTGTTTGGCTCTTGTTTTGATGAGGGTTACGGCCTACAGTAGCCCTTGGGTTCAGAAAATAAACAACCAGAAGAAATTTGGCATGTTTCTTTACACCAGAATGCTACAATACCTTTAATTTGGTATTTAAAGGTGCATTGTGTAACTTTTCTCACTTGTCACCACCGAGACATTAAAGCTTTTCCTGGAATGCTCCACAATATAGCATTAAACTTATCTATCTTAACGCATCAATCAAGTGTTTTTATGGCTCTAAAATACCTTGAAAAACCTCCATCATCCGTCATCTCTCCAAAGCCTGTAAATTGATCTTGGAGGTGTCACCTGCTTGTATGCATGGAAATAGATTTAAGTTTAAAGCCACACTGTGGAACATTCCAGGCAAACCAATAACTTCTCCATGGAGACAAGTAAAAGGAAACAGAAAAGTTGCATAATGATCTTTGAACATTTAATAATAAACTAGCAGGCTCTTTATTATGATGTCACAAACGGAAAGGACTAATTTCAAGACGTTTTGTTTGTACTTAACTCTTTTGTAATCCTCTCATTTTTTGAATACTTAGAAAGAAGTATGCTTTGGGAATATTGTTAATTATGGTTTGGGTAAATATGTGTATTAAGTAAAAAAAAGTGCAATTGCATTTTGTTTGTAAAGATAAAGACACTGAAAGTGAGCTGGTTTATTTTAGAATTCTGTCTCATGGATTTCATTGTTCAGCCTTACCTTACTCTTAATACAATTCAAGTTTTGTTTAGACCTGGTTTAACCCTGGTTTAGACCTTGGTTTAGTTTTAATTGTGACCCTATATGTGGTCCTATTGTCTCTGGTTTAGTCTATTTAAGAACTGGTTTTGCCCTGATTCAGTCTTGATGTAGTCCTGGTTTAGACCTGATTTAGTCCTGGGTTAGTCTTGATTTGGTCCTGGTTTAGTCCTGACTTAAACCTGGTTTAGTCCTGGTTTACTCTTGATTTAGTCTTGATTTAGTCTTGATTTAGGCTTGACTTAGTTTTGATTTAGTTTTGGTTTAGTTTTGATGTAATCCTGGCATAGACCTGGTTTAGCCCTAGTTTAGTCTTGATTTAGTCTTGGTTTAGACCTGGTTTAGTCATGATGTAGTCCTGGCTTAGATCTGGTTTTGTCTTGATTTAGTCCTGGTTTAGACCTGGTTTAGTCTTGATGTAGTCTTGGTTTAGACCTGGTTTAGATTTGATATAGTCCTGCTTTAGTCCTCACAATCATTCTAAACATTTGAAAAATACTGAGCCCTCAGAGTAGCATACACATGTGTCTACTCAACTCCTTATGATAAAATGCATTGGGTGCTTGTAGTTATCTGTATACAGCTGTTCCTCTGTTACTGTACCCACCTTTGCTTCTCTTTGATTCTGCTTATAAATAATTCTTTTTTCAGTTGTGATTTGTTCCCTGTTGTCATGTCAGTGCTGTTCGATAAATTATAAATCACTCATGTCCAACCTGCCGAGAATCGCCTGTTTCACATGCCATTCAAACTGCTTTTATCATTTATTTTTAATGCCACACACATAGACTCATGAATAAAATGGAAGCAATATTTAATAATATTTAATATCACAAATTTAAGTTAAAAGCTGTAGAGATTATACCAAATTGTGAGGAGGGCAGTGGGTAGCTAACAGTCAGTTATAAGCAACAGTGAAGTGGTTGTTTTTAAAGCAACGCCATGTGACTTTGTGGATGTGGCCTGTCACCAGTATAATTCCATGGAAACAGAAAGTATCTCCATGGAGATAAGTTTTATGCTATAGTGTGAAATATTACATTTTAACTTTTTAATTTTATATGTTTTAAGCCAGCTGAGGTGGCTCGGGCATCTGTTCAGGAGGCTCCTTCCGAGCTGGAGGATGTGTCTGGGGTGAGGGAAGTCTGAGAGTCCATGTTTAGACTGTGGCCCCGCGACCCGGCCCTGGATAAGCGGAAGAAAATGGATGGATGTTTTATGCAATAAAAACATGCTTTTATTTTACTCTATCTTTTGCCTAAAAGTTACACAGTGGGGCTTTAATGTTAAGCTCATCCAAATTTTCCATGGGGAAAAAAAGAAGGTAATGCACCCCAGACCAGAAAAGTTACTGTTAAAGATGCATTATGTAAAATTTTGGGTGGAGGGTCCATCACCTGTTCGTCTCCATGGAGTTGAAAATGTTTTGCCTAGAATGTTTCACAGTATGACTTTAAACATATTTATCTTATACTTAGTTCACTACAATTGCTCTTATTGCTCTAAAATGCATTCTTACTCTGAGAGCTGCTCTCCACAGATGTGACCTGTAACTTGACCTGGCAACATCACCTACTTGTTTCCATAGAGATAAGTGAGTTTAATACCAGACTGTGGACAATTCCAGGCAAAACAATAACATCTTCATGTAGACAAACGGATGGAGAACTCTCAACCAGAAACGTTACATAGTGCAACTTTAAAGTCTACTTATTTTGAGATTTCAGTGGTTTTAAAACATGCACATATGACACTGGACCTGAGATGAACTTTTTGTGCAGTAATTACATAAACTCCACAGCCTCCCTTACCATAAGTGCTCCCACACTATTATTTAGTTCCGTACGCCCTGGGAGCAACCTAGCATCCACATAAATACAGAAATCATTAGCGCAAGCACACAACGTTGGCTAACAGCAGGCAAGCTAACCAGGCTAACAGGCTGAAATGCAGAGGCACAGCTTGCTACTTTCTCTTTGGTTTTTTTTGTGATGGGTTTTGGACTCACCCACACCGTATGTCAGCAGCCTGCTGTCTGGGGGATCGCTTCATTTTTTTTTTTTTTTTTCTTTTCTGATGAAATCATAGGAAATCCTCTTGCAACTCATGGAGGACACACATCATCCCGCTTTACTTTGCCCTTTTTTTTCAGTACTACCTTCTGTGTTCAATAATTCACAGTGATAGCTTGTTTTGGCTGTGTATTGGTATATTATAAGGCTGACTACTATTGAGAAATGAAAATGTGAATCAGGTTGAATTGACTTTTGAGCCCAACATGGATAGATGGATGCATAGTTCGATGGATTTATATAGATAGATACCCAAAGTGCTTTACAGTGTATTGTTCATTAACTCCACACTCAGTGGTGGTAAACTACTATCGTAGCCACAGCTGCCCTGGAACAGACTGCCGGAAGCGGGGCTGCCAATCTGTGCCATCAGCCCCTCCAACCACCACCAACACTCTAGGCATGCCGGAAGCGAGGCTGCCAATCTGTGCCATCAGCCCCTCCAACCACCACCAACACTCTAGGCAATGCAGGTGAACTGTCTTGCCTAAGGACACAATGACAGGTTTTGCCACTGGCTCCCCACTACTAACCAGGCCTGCTTAGCTTCTGAGATCTGACAAGATTTGGCTTTGACAAGTCTATATGGCCACTTTACTGGTGGGGGTTTGTCACTTTCTTGTTGCCATGGAAAGGTTATTGCTTTGCCTGAAATGTTCCACAGTATAGAACATTTTCATTCCTTACCTCCTGTGTTCAATAATTCTCAGTGATAGCTTGTTTTGGATGTGTGTTTTTATATTATTTGGCTCTTTGCTATTGGTAAAAACAAAAAATGGAATAAGTTTTAAAGGGGCTGTTGCTAAAATGAATTGACTTTTGAGCACAATATAGATAGATCGACATATTGACCAATTTTATGCACAGATGTAAGCTTAAAGGCCCTGTCCCTGTTTTTTTTTCCCTGTATTGGAGCATGTGTCTTGCCCAAATATAGATATATAAGCAGCTTTTGGGGTCAAAATAAGTCTACTGCAGGCTGTCTGCATCTAATTAGAAAGAATTTTATTATTATTTATTATAATCAGGAAGTCTGCATTATCATGCTAGTTGTTGTTAGCATTACCGTGATGCCAAAACAATGCTGTGGTTTGTGAGAGCTGTGAAAAGCACTAATAAATGTATGTATTATTTATTAGCTGTTAACCAGAGACAAAAGCATTTAAAGGCGCTGTACCTGATTTTTATTGTCTTAAAATGTGAAAAACTGTTTGCATTAGTCCAGAGTTACATTAGTACAAAGCTATTCCTTTGGAATAACTTTGGAAGGAAGTAAGTCAAATAAAAACAGTCTATTTTCCCTTTAAAAGTTCATTTCATAAAGTCCACCGTTGTCCTTGGCTCTCTGTGGTTGGGTTTGTCAAATAATGTTGACTCGTCTTCAGTATCGGCGCGCGCAGGCCTCGTCTGTGTCAATATTGAACAGACTCTGGGCTTTAATTGCAGATTCCCTTTAGTGCTCTGCTCGCTCACATTTCAGGGATTATCCAATTACCGCGCGCATGCCGACAAACACCAAAACCATCTTTGCTTTTCCAGTAATTGCCAAAAGTCGAGATGCCAGAAAGAAACCCATCACTGAGAATTATTGTGGAGTGGAGGAAAAATAAAAACTAATACAAAACAAATGAACAGCCTGGCCTCACATTGGGTTCTATGGGCCACTGAAATGTGACAAAGCATGGTTAAAGGAGACATAATATGCAAAATCTACTACTAGCCATGTCATAATTGTTTTCCTTCTCATTTATACTCAAAGTTGTATTTAGTAACCTTTTTTCTCCTGCATTCAAGACGTCTTTACTGAAAATTCACATTTTCCCCTACCCCCTTACACGCCCACTGCTCTGTACTTACTTTGTTCTTTTTTTTTCTTAAAGAGGGCGTATTTTACTTCTGTGGCATATAAACTGCTAACACATAAAATATTTAGATCACCATGTTACCTTTTATTGTTTTGAAAATGTTATATTTGCTGAAAACAATGTATTAACATATTTTATAAGTTTCACTTTTGTTTTTGACGCTCTGAGTCGTCCCTCCCTTTGCTCACCATGCTAAGTTGATCCCCCTTCAGAGTGCTATCACAACACAATCAGGGTTCATCTTGCTAATGAAACACATTGCATAAGGTTTGTCAAGTTGCTGTGTACAGTTTTGAATCATGTTTTTGTATATTTATGGAGAATTGCTATGTGGGAGCATGGGTGATGTAACCTTGTGGACTGAGCATTGCACAGAATCTTACAGCTAACCGTAAGGAGGGTTCGAATAGGGCCTGGGAGAGATTGCAAAATTACTCAAACATTCATGGATGACATCTAAAACCCTCAGTGTCACGCCTTGGGTCTGTTTTCCAGAACTCGAACTCTTTTGTATCGTTGGGCAATCTAGTTTCTTCTGTTTGGTTTTGTATCAAAGGGAAAATGTGTTGTCATATACAGCTACTGGCGTGCCGTGGATCCACGTTTGTCTGGAACTTCCAAGTATGACTCAGTAGAAGCGAGCATCAGATGATACTGCTCCCCGGATCAATGGAAAATCACTGCAGGTAGATAGAAAAAAAAAAAAATCTTTAATATTTGAGCTATTTGAAACTTCTTGTGTAGTTTATTTAACTATATGGAAGAAAGAAAAATGTATTACAAGACTGTTAATATAAAGACAGCATGTAAAAAAGGCCAAAATTTCACCTATTTTGGACATATAAATCTGAAAAATGGATAGAGCAAGGTTCACATTTTTGCTTCATTTTGATAAAAGAACCTTTGAATTTACAATACCCCATATAAATCTATGGATGCAAATAGATTAGATGAAATAATAGAACATGTTAAGGTGCACGTTATAGGCAAATAATTTACTACGACGACAGAAAAGAAAATCCAATATGAGATAAAATGATATCAACTTAGTACAAAGTAAAAATATTTGGTTTATCTAACAATAAATTAAACAGGGATACAATGGGGTCAAAACAGGTTGAGACCCAGTATTTTAGCCACTTCTAGATTATGGCTCATCAGAATCCAGAGTTTGTTAAGACAAAGTTGCACAAGCTCCAGTATCTCCAGTAACTATATGTGCAGTTAAAGAGTTTTAGTCCAATGAAACCAGCCACAGATAGATACAATCTCGAATTTACCAAAAACATGATTACAGAAGGAAAATACAACTACTAAAAAATACTATCTAAACCCACAAAGCGTTTATGGCACAACAGACTTCAGTTTGTACAAATTCAAGTCTGAGTATATTTGTATTTATAATGCAACCAGAAAGAAGCCATTCAAATCATTCTGGATATGAAATGATATGGAAAAGTGGGGAAAAACTGTGTGCAATTGAACAAAAAAGTATTATACTAAAGTGTGCCAGATAAACAGTCTGTGCTATTCTAGTGCAATGAAAGTATTCTGTCATTCCTCCTTGTAGAACAGTTTTAACTTGTAATAACTGAGGTTTAAAGGTATCCTAGTGCAATGAAAGTCATTCCTCCTTGATCACCACTTGTATTTCAAATTCCATAAACATGACCATACTGTGTCCCCAGATACAAGACAAACATCAAATCAAATATAGATTTTACTGATTACAGTTGTAATGTTGATTTATGCTTACCTACAAAAACATTGGATTCAGAAAGCAGAACAAGCCTCACATGAGTCTCTAAACAGGCCTTTTTCACGCTGCCGCCTGGGTAGTTCCTGTTCTCTCAAAATTGTGGATTTGCACTTTCCGCTCCATTCATTCTCTAAGAGAAATTAGCAAAGTTGAGTTAATATCAATCAATATTTAAATATCTTCAAGACACAAACTCCTACTTTTATAAACACAGGACTTTCCTCCAGTCAAGTATTTACATTGTAGTAAAGGTCTTAACGTGCTGTCTGTGATTATCCATCTGTAACGTGCTGTCCACTGCCTGATATTTAAATATCGGTTTATTCCCCATAGAGAATGACTGGAGCGAGAAGTGAGGCTTGATAGAACCAGAACAAGCTAGGCAGCAGCGTGAAAAGGGCCCTCTGGGTTGCCAACAAGAGCCAAGCCTATAAATGAAAAGACCACACAAGGGAGACAAACACAAGCCCATAACATGAATCACTCCAAATGTAATGTATGATTGCGTATTGATGAGAAAAAATCATTATATTAAATGCTTATAATAGTCGATTTAGCTTAATGGGTCCACTTCAAGTCAAATAAAATACTAGGCTTGTTGATATAATAAAACTATGCACTATGAGCCTATTAGCCAATCACTCCCCTCCTCTGTCCATTAGCTGCTATTGCTACGTAGCATGCTAACAGCATGACCTATAGACTTCCCATTGTGGCCAGCAGTGCTGAGACGTGCACATTTTCTGCTCAACATCTCACTTAAAACCATCATGAGTCGGATCCGCTTTATGGGAGTGTAGCTAGCATCAGCACTTTGACTGCAATTACCACTGCCGCACGCTAGCTAATGATATGCTAATGGTCTGGCTGGATTACCACTCAGATGCCCAAACAACATTAAATATCCCGCAGCTTGATGAATCCACCATCCACAAAAACATCCAATTACAAAGAGAAGGCTTGAGTCGAGGCAAAGAGGACAGTGGAAATGAAATAACACAGGGCTACAGAAAGACTAAGCCAGGACTGTAAAATAAGACTGAACCAGGTCTAAAGCAGAACTAAGTCAGGGACTAAAACAGAGTGTGAACAAGGATTAAACTAGGACTGTAAAAATGGACTGAGCCAAGCAGGACTAAACTAGGTACCAAACCAATGACTTAACTACAGGGTTGTCAGGACTCAGTGCCCTAACCGCATAAGAGCGTATGAAAAAACCCGGGCAAATACAGGCAACCTACGCTTGTCTGTATTTTCCACTGTATTTATGAAAGTAGTACTGCTCTGGTGACACAGATCTGCCCCCTCCCCTCTCTCTCACACAAATACAAGTTCCACGCAGCCCTGGTGGCTTTGGATATGAAGATTTGTTACCAAATTTAGAACTATCAATAGGACCATTCTAAAATCCCTACTTTTTACATGAATATAGCTCTGTCCAAACCTGCGGACAATATTTTTCACTCACGGCAGCTCTTAAAAAGCCGCTCAAGTCCACGGGAAAACCAAATGCCTGACATCCCTGCTTAATTAGGATTAACTTAACATAACATAGGGCTAAAAAGGGACTAAAAAGGGACTAAACCATTATTGTAAAACTAGACTGAACCATGGACTGAATCATGGACCAACTCAGGACTAATCACATTTAATTCAAGGACTTAACAGGGACTACACTAAGGACTGAAACCAGATATGAGCAAGATTGAACAGACTAGGCCATTTTATACTGGGCCAGATATACCTCCATGACATTGATGAAGTTCACCTTTGTCTGGTTAATTACTATAATTTGTGCATCCAATGGTTTAAAAAAAATAACAACCAATTTACAATAATAGTATAATGATACAATTTGAACCTGGTTTGAACTCAGGACTAACCTGACCAAACCAAGTCAACATCAGGACAGAACTAGGATCAAACCAGGACAAGTGTGAGCACAGTCTAACACAGGTCTTAATTAAGTGGAACTAAACATCAAATCAGCTTTTTCTTGCGACCAAACTTTGTATATGGTGTGTAAATAGCACTGTCTACTGTCTCTAGTCATTTTTGGCCATTTTAGTGCAAACTACGTAAACTTGAGGGTGTGCTGCCTCCAGTGGTCACTGCAATCAATTTCAAGTACTACGTGATATCGCACATGACTTTGATGATTACTGCCGGGTGTTTTTGATTACACCTGGCTGCAGGGCACTTTATTTATATAGCACATTTTATAAATTGTAATGTTTCCAAAGTGCTGCACAGAAAAAAAGTCATTAAAACATTAAAACAAATACAATTGCCCTACCAGTGCTCATAAAAATAATAATAAAACCTTAAAACATTTAAAAACCTTAAAACAATAAAAAAAAAACAATAAAACAATAAATAAAGTAAAACCAGTTAAAAAATAATAAATAAAACTATAAATGACGCAGAGGACCACACTCACAGTGTTAAAAGCCAGAATAAAAGTAGGCCATAAGACAAGACTTCACTGTGGGGGCTGTTCGGACGTGTGTGTTCTATGTGAGTGAGTGGGGTGGGGGCTGTTGGGGCGTGGGGGGCACAGCGTTCCAGCTTAGGCCTGACCACAGAGAAAGCCCCCCTGGTTTTAAGTCTTGTTTTAGGCACCGCAAGCTGGAGCTGGCCCTCAGACCTCAGAGCCTTGCGATTAGTGGAAAATTTGAATGAGGTCCGAGATGTATTGTGGGGCCAGTTCATTCAAAGCTTTAAAACCAAAGAATAAAATCTTAAAATCAATTCTAAAATGAACAGGAAGCCAGTGCAAAGATGCAAGGATCGGTGTGATGTGATGAAATTTTGTACCAACCAAGCCTTGATGTCACATAGGCAGGCCAACAAGGGTGTCAGTGTGGATACCTGTTAGACCAGTCAATTGTTCCTTATACCCCCAGACTCTGCCCTTCCTCCTCTCTCACCCTTTAGTCCTCCAGGTACTGTCCAGTTTAGCAGCTCTATCTGAAATGTCGTTTTGGGAGGGGTTTAAGTGTTTAGTCCATAAACTGTATAAAGAAGTGGACTAAGTGAGTGTGACGTCACCCATAGCATTTGGCTCCAGTCAAATGAAGCTGATCATGGCTAACAGTTACAGGGAATTCCATCCACGAGTATCATAGCAACCAAAGAGCCAATCCGGAGCCAGGCTGTTGAAGGTAAAGCCCCTTCCCGCCCACACCAATGACTTAGCAGGGAGCGGATGCTTAGCAACACTGTCAATCAAACCTGTTGCTAACCTCTAGCGGGGTGAGCTCTAGGAAAGAATGCACCTGATTTGTCTGTTATTAATGTTCATATCTTGTGTTACAGACACATTAGCAAAATAAAAATTTAATTGAAGTGAATTGGAGCCGGACTCGATGGAGCCTGAAGTGCGCCCATGCTCACTGCCTATTTGCAACGTGGCGGCTAGCAGGTTAGCTATGTCCATTTATATATATATATATATACAGTCTATGGTTTAGTCCTACTTTACACCTGGTCAACAACTGAACGTACTAATTAAAGCCAATTTTGAAAATAAGACCAAGACCAAATAAATAAAAACTTAGTTCAACAGACTCTCAGAACCAGTGGGACATGTACCACTAATTTAATCTGATTAATCTTCCTAATCTGATTAATCTGAAAACAACTCAACTACTTTATGCATGTTTGGGCTCAGCTAAACCCCAGCAGTGTGTGTGTACCCGTGGCCCGCAGATCAAACTTGTTGAGATTATATAACGCTAGCTGTGACTACCCAGCATGCCACGCTGCCTACTCACTGTGGTGTGGACATCAAAGTCACGCACACAAAAAGAACCAATTAGCACATTTACAGCACTACGGCTAAAATATCTTTTTGTTCTATTAGAAAATTATCCAATTTAGAAGCCAGATTAAGTCGAATTTGTGAAATTACTCTTGAAAGAGGTGGTAATGAAAAGAAATGATCAAAGGACTGAACCGCCTTTGGTAAAACTCTCTTGTGGGCTAAAATTTGGAGAAAAACAAAGTATTTTCAAGTCAACTGTAGTTAATCTTACCAAGGTTCCATCCATCACGTTTGACAAGACATCAGCCCTGACATAGACAGGCACAAAACAATGGACTTTTAATGGATCTGAAGTCTATTGGGAACATTAGAAATATTCTGCTGCTGTCTAATCATACATATGTTAAATAGTGATAGTCAGTAGAGACGCTGACCATGTTAGACCATGTTAGTTCAGCTGCTGTACTGCCATTTTTTCCTTTAGTAAGATATTTTGTACACATACATATACATATATACACACATATATATATATTTATAAGAATTTTTTTTTTTTTTTTTTTTTTTTTCTTATGTGAAGCACTTTGGTCAACTGAAGTTGTGAAGAATAATTTGCTTATTTACTAAATCATTTACAAACCAACCTGTCCGTACTAACAATTTATAGAACTAATGTTGTTCATCTTTAATCTGTATTTTATTGAAGCAAACATTATATTTGAGTCTATTCACAACGTAGCATCCTTGTACCATGACAAAATGAATTGCCATCAAGCTAAATGTTCAATTAATAGTGGTAGTGATTTGAGGTCATATTAGCATAATAGCAGCAGGATAATTACACTGCAGGTGCACAGTGGAAGTTCTGAGTCAGAAATGCCATAGGAAAAGTCATTACTTCAACACATTTGTTTAATTGGGGGTTTGGAGTCTGGCGTCGATGTAGCCTGTTTTATGGGGGTTTCTACTATAATCCCATAGAACTCCTCTCTGGAATTAATTAACACTTTCACCCGTTGTATTATTTTCACAGTAAAGTAAACATGCAGCAGCTTAACCACATATTGTTTTTGTTTGGGCTTATGCAGACCAGTGGACAACGTCAGGTCATATATTGTTCATGCATCGTCAGCTTTATGCCAAAACAACTAACCACATAACTAATAACTTTGAGATTTTTGGATCTTATTTACTTCTCACTGCAACCTCTATCAGTTTGTTTGATATCAATTTGCTGTTGCTTTGTAAATAAAAAGCAACAGCAAATTGATATCAGTGCATTTTGAGTATAAGATTTTGAGGTTAAGGTATATTTTATTGCTCCCTTGTGAGCAGGGGCGTTGGACTGGGGGGGAAGGGGGTAAAGGGTACTGTTTACCTAGGGTCCAGTGCAAAGTCTGTAATGGGCGTTTTTCATTAGACAACATGTAGTGTGGGCCCACCAAGATGATTTGTACCCAGGACCCAGAATTTGGTGCTACACCTCTGCTTGTGAGGGAAAGTCATTCCCTGCATTTGACCCACCCCTCAATGCTGCTTGAGGACCCATCTCCAGATCTTGAGCTAATCATGGTCATTCAGGACTACCTCAGTTAGAGGATTTTTTTTCCTTTTGTGCATGTTTTGGGTTGAAGAGAGAAAATAGTATGGTGTGCCCGGAGGAAAACCACCCAGAAATGCAAAGAAATGCCCGGGAATAAAACCTGTGACCTTATTGCAGTGAGGGAGAGTACTAACCACCTTCCGCATTGTGGTCACTCTTTGCTCCTCACATGTTTAATCCCAAAGATGTTGTAGGGTGGGTCAAATGCAGAGGCCAGATATGACACATGGATTTACATAGATTTGTTGTCATCACCTCTAGCATGGAGCTGGGGCTGTAAATTCAGTAAAACAAACCTGTTGCTAATACTAGTGGTAGCAACATTGGGAGAGAAGGAGCCTGATTTGTCTGTTATTAATGTTCATATCTTGAGTTACAAACACATAAAAATAAAAAATACCAAGATCATGTAGATCGTTTCAATACAAACATCTTGACAAACAAAATGACGAGCCTGACAGCAGCAGTTATGGAGAGAGGGGCGACAGTTTTCCAATGTAAAGTGAATCATGTTGTATCATGTCTGTTCATTAACATGCATTGTCCCAATCAAATAAATATATAAATAAAATTAAAAAATAAATTGGAGTCAGAGTCAATGGAGCCCAAAGCGCCCATTCTCACTTCTTATTTGGAATGCTGCGGCTGGCAGGTTAGCTATGTCCATTTATATATACCAAGTCCCAGGGCCATTGAAATCAATGGGCCGTGGTCAGTGGAGCATGTCGCAAGTTTAGCCATTAGGTATATCTGGATCTGCCCTGCCCATCGGCTATGCACAGTTGAGCTACCCCCCATAAGACTTTGCACGATGAGAGCGAGCAGAGCAGCCACGAAGGAGGAAAGGGAATAATAAATAAGTTATAAATTATAATGCTCGTTCATGACAGTACAGCTCGTTTGCATCACTCACATGCTCGTTTATGTCATACCATGTGACCGTTCTAACCAATCAGAGCTTGAGCTTAGCTAGTGCGGACATAGAACATAGCTGAGGCTAACAATTAAAAAGCATTTTTTTAAGACAACAGACAACAGATGAAAATATGTAAAAATCGCTACAAAATTCAGCCTGTGTGAAAGCTGTAGGTGCCCTGAGAGCCGAACACGAGCAGTTTGTGATTACATTGCACCCTATGAGAAAAATCCTTTCTGAGCAGGCGGGATTTTTTTGTTGTAGTACTAATGAGTGGCCACTAGTTCAACTCGAGACAGCTCTAAGATAGCAATACCCTGTCCAATTATTTTAATAGATCCATGATATATACAGTCTATGGTGACCTTGTTCATAGAGACGTGCATGAAAGTTCACTTTTCTTTCGCTGGACCTGTTTGGAGCATGGGAGGCTTGGAAAAAAGACATTAAAAAGAGCCACAGATCCAACAAAAGGGAATGGGAGATTCATTTTTCTCTGCTGTGTACTGGTCCATCTACAGGAAATAAGCTAACCAGAAAAAACTAAGGGGACGGGGATACCTTTTATTCTTGGTGTGAAGGAGGTAAATTGTAATTGAAACGGTTTATTGGTATTGGGAAAGAGACAAATTGTGGTTGAAACTATTGTGTTTCCTGCTAAATTTTACAGGGATTATTTGGTATTTAGGGGATGTTTTGTGTTATTTATTTTGCCTTATTGAATATCTATATTTGGTTGGGGAAATGAACTAATTTGCCAAATTAAAAAGATTATTAATATTTTTATATTTTTGGCAAAACTTTAAAACTATCTCTGGGTCTCATTATTCTTAAATAGATTATTTTTGTGTAATAAAGGTTTTATTATTTAGGAACTTATTAGGTGCACCTTTATGGTCTCCACCTGTAACAAAAACCAAACCCAAGCACCCACCATTCTCACGTAAGTAACTCATGGAGTGGCTGTACGGGTGCTACACAAGTTGGGTGAGATGTCTCGCCCAAAAACATAACAACGAAGGTACACTGGTCAGAGCCGGGATTAAACCCACTGAGAACACTGAGAAACTGTTACAGTGGGGCAAAAAAGTATT
>KN471651.1:0-35766 GCA_000787095.1 Periophthalmodon schlosseri
CTTACCACTATAGATGGGAACTCTCAGTAGCTATTAATACTATTAGTAGAGCTGACAAGGAGACATCCATCCAATATTGTCACATTATATTTAATTACATTTGTGTGGTAGCCCATAAGACCCACAGAAAACACATAACAGTGGACATGAAGCCATCACCTAAAAAGAGTAAGTGATTGAACCCACAACTTCTGTACTGGAACTCAAATGCAATAACTGCTCTGTCACCTTTATTATTAGCGTAGCTGTGACCTACAACAAGAAAAAACAGAAGAAAATTAATGAAGTCGCTGAATAGACTTTTGTGATATAGCTCACCCATTTTACTGATCGCCTGTTTCCATGTTTTTGTTTTAACCTTCTCTGCGTTTTAGCTGTCTTCCAGTGAGCTGTATGTTGAGAATAAAACAGACAGTGGTATAACCCAGAGCAAGGTTAGACTTAACACAGTCCTATGTGGGCAGCTGTGAGGCAGCGTCTTATCTGCCTTTCTCTATCTTTGTTTGTGGTAACCAGCCCTGCCTCTACCGTGGTCAGACAGGGCCCCCGAACTTTTCTTTGGACATGTTTATCACACTTCCTCTCCTTACACTGCTGGCCTCTCCTCAGCCCAGCAGACAGGAAAATCAAAGCCTCTGGAAAATACCATTGCCTGCTAAATTGTACATTACAGTATTGCACATGCCCATATGATGTATAACCCGAAAGTCTCACTAGCAAATGCAAAACAGGAAGGAGGGCTAAGCAAGTTCCCATTAGCGGAAACCATAACTGTCTGAATTACACGTCAAGCTGATTGAGTGTTAGTTACCATGACCTTCTGCATTTTAAACTGTGAGCAATCCAATGTATTAGTTCATTAGGATGAGATGGAAGTGAATCCTATTAAATAAAGTATGTAATAAATATTGTGTGATTCAAGTGATTTTCGCTGGCAATGCACGATATGGGTCTAAATGTGCAAGGTAATATGATTAATGTTGTATCATAAAAGTGTTTTGTCTTACTTACCTCCCAAGACATAAAACACATCAACGCCACTGTGGTTCTTGCTCTTTGTTCCACGTTAACTGAGCTGCTCCAACTTGAAAATGTGTGATTCCCTTATAAAAAGCTTGTTCATTTAATTGACGTCGGGTTCTTGAAATGCCCAGTCAATAAAGCAATAAGCCACTGCATCACTGGAAAAATCATATAGCCAGAGTGTTACATCTGGATAATGCATCTTATCTGCAGACACTTTTATTTATCTGTCTCATGAAATTATAATGTGGCTCAGTGGTGTTTCTGACCAGCTAGCAATATTGTATTTTAAATCAAGTTTCCTACCGTTTTCATCCCAGCAATCAATGTCATGAGTATAATGTTCCAATGCTGCTTTTAGTTTTGAGACTGTGTATGCTGTGTTTTGATAGGGTTACCACTTTTGGTTACTTTGAACACTTTTAAAACTAGTACTGTTAGCTCTCAAAACTATGAATTATTTCTGTGATCCGACCATTTGTCTGATCCAAAGTGCACTGACAAAACCACAAACGCATGAGAGAAAAATGACAAAATACAGAAGTGCTACAGCAACATTGGCAACCAGGACTAAACCCAGAACTAAACCTGGACTATATCAGGACTAAACAAGGACAAGAACAGGATCAAACCAAGGCCAAGTCAGAACTAAACTGGGATAAATTTAGGACCAAATAACAAGAAGTCTGAACTCACCCTTGGACGCCTTTTAAATCGACTTACTGACTAATAGCCATTGAACTAACTGGGATATGCAGACCTCTGGCAAAGTATGAAAGGATACATTTATAACCCAGTCCATCCAGTCAACAAAAGGTTTGTCCTCTGATCCACAAATGCATGTAGCACCAAAACAAACAAAAAGCATCCTTGGTCCTTCATAATCAATAAGTACATTTTTGAAATGCAATATCTTGTTCACCCACTGATAGCAAAACATAATTGTCTTGGTAGCGCGGTTTGCAAAGCTATAATCTCACATACTGATATTGTACTAGACACAATAATCTGCCCAAGGTTTAGACTGTATGAAGCCTCTTAATCACATTATATGTTTGTTGTTGTTATAAAGAATAACTTGGGTAAATGTAAAGATGGGTCTTCTTGTATGCATGCATGTAATTGGTCGAAACTTTGACGATGAACAAAACATTTCCATCTAACTTGAATAATTGATGGTTTATTTAGTTCTGGGCTTTTTACAGATCACTCTCATTACAATAACAGATTAGGTAATTACTCTGTTTTCCACGCGGCGACTTTATGGGCAAACAGAAAGGCTTTTTGCCATTACAGCTGTTATTATTTGCTTTTACACAGCACAAAATAAGCCTTGCGCGGACACTGTTTTGTTATTTACTACAGTTTAGCACTCTCCAAATTGCTGGAGTGTGCGGTGCAGGTTCATGTGACATTGTGCCGATTAGATAAATCTCCCAAAAGAGGACAAGCACAAGAGCATCTACATGTTACAAGAGGATGTTGATGGCGCAATTAGGCAACGAATATTACGATGATGGCTCTGCTAACGATGTAATCTTTTCTAGAGGTCTTGAAGCAATTACACTATGAAAATGACACGGCACAAGTGTTATGTTCCACTTATTAGTGCCTATAATGGCAAGGGGTACCTATATTGTTTTCCCCCCGCTATGCGCCCGCCTGATGTGTGTACGCTAGCAGCCGTTAGCACCACAGGAGGAAGTGTGCAGGAAATGAGATCAGGCCTAAAAAAGAGGTAACGCCTGAACCACCGACCCCAGACCAATAACTGTCACTCACTGCACCTGATGATAACATATGAAAAATACAGCCAAAAACAGGAAGGTCAGATGAAAATAGAACAGAATATGGTGATACAGGAAGAGCGCACACAAGAGCAGAGTGGAAGATTTGACAGGGTGAGACCAAAAAGTGCACCACTATAGTAGAGAAAAGGTGAAATACTATGAAGCGTTCAAAATGGTCTGTTTTCAAATCACACCTCAATATCTGTAGCTGCATCTTTGGCTAGGGTGGGGCGATGTGCCAAAGGTTTCATATCACGATTTTCTTAGAGCCTAATTTTTATTTGTCACAATTCATACATTCTATATTTACATCGCCATATTGCCATAATGGGGTAGCCAAAGCCATTTTCTGTGAGTTCATACTACTTTCTCATACTTTCTCTCACCTCAGATTAAGGCAAGTCAAGTTTGTTTGTACAATTTGAACACAAAGTAATTCAAAGTGCTTTACAGAATAAGAAAGACATTAAAATCACAATACAACAACTCACCCATCCATCACAAATAATCATCATAAAATTAACATTAAAGAGAAGAGTGCAGAATAAAAAACATTTCAATCATATTCACAACTAAACAGAACCGTTTTGAGCCTGGATTTAAACATTACCAAAGTAGAGGCCTGTCTCATATCTTCAGGAAGACTGTTCCAGGTTTTAGCTGCATAACACTGATTAACAGAGATTTGGGCTTTTTTCATAGATTTTGTAGACATGTTTTTCAGTCCCTGTGATATTTGTTTCTTTCCTTTTTTCCTTGTAAGCAGCCATATTTGTTTTGACACGAACGGACCACGCGTGTCCCTTATTGGCTAATCCACCTGTTAAGTCAGAGATTCACCAGTGACCAGACTCGCATCTTTGTAAAGAAATGAAAAAATGTGTATTCTGGATCCCAGGTACAATTTCGCAGTGATGAGAACACAATTACATTTTTGTCTTACCTTGGGCTGAATTTTATACAGAATTGTCAATAACATAGTTGTATCACAATGTTGTATCACTATTAAGCTTTATTCAAATTCAGTTAAAATAAATATAATAAAACAAATTTAGCCCTAAATTACTAATTATTCAAGTCTGACTTTACACCACATCACCTTCACGACCGTTAACTAGTGCCTGCCTTGAGAATATTTTGCTATCCAATTCATTTATTTCTGCTTTTTGTTAACAATTTTACACATTATTTGTCTAATATCCCTCTTTGTTAATGTCTCTTCTTAAAAATCTTAAAATCTAACTTTTGCCCAAGAGGACTGAAGCTTCAGAAAGTGAGGAATGTGTTAAGGCAGTTAAGCAAATCTGCATTTTTAATTTCTTAACAGAGTAATAGAAAAAAAAAAACAAAAAAAAAAAAACGTGATTAATTAGTATAGACAAGAAAAGCAGACTACCAGAACATAACATCCTTTTTGTCACACAAGAAATGCAGGATACAGGAAGGCGAGATTAAAGACTGTAACAAAGCAGAGGCAGCTAAACTAACTGTTAGACAAATAGAGGAAAAAAAAGACAAGAAAAAACTTAGTGGCTAAATATATCAGCGGGATTGGGCTGGAATTAGCACTTGTGTATTTGAAACTGTCATTTGGCCCGCACATTCTCTTTACCATGATGAAAGACACGGTGAGTGACTTCAGTAGAGAAACCAGGCCTGACAGCTGTGTGCGTGCATGTGTGTGAAGTCAATATACATGCGCAATGGCAAATTCTTTTATTTTTTTGCTTTCCAAAAGATTGAAAAGAAGCACATTTTATTTTTTATTTACTGAGACAGGAGCAACAGGGAATGATGAAACATTTAGAGCGCCAGTGTTCACCTACGCCCAACAATAACAAGGTTTTGATATGTTACACTTGTTTTGGAGCAAAATAGACAGAGTAGTCAATGGAATATTTGTTGTGGGTTTGCGTAAAACTTTGTCAGATGCGTTTCAGACTTTATTGCAGACATCCAAGAAATTGAGTGCCGTCCGTCCACTGATATTGTTTATTCTCTCTGCAAAGTAAATAAATCATGACTAGTGCAGCTGCCAGTCAAATGTAGTGTTTTGTCTGTCCTGGTGTCTCTTATAGGACTCAGTAGTCTGTCACAACTGCTTATTGCATTTACCATTAAATTAGTTTGTATTTCATTAAACTTTTTTTTGACATTTGTTTCAACTGCCCTTTGAGTTTTCTTCAATCCAAAAATCCTGATTTGATTTTTAAAGTACTTCTCCAGAAGTTTTAGTTGTTGCCTCACTGTAATAGTATTATTTTCCTGAGTGAGGGCCATAGATGTAGAGTTTTTATCATTCCCATGCCCTTGTACATACTCCAGTTAATTTAAGAACATATTGGTTACTTCTAGAGATGGGCGATATACTGGTGCTAATATCGGCAAAGCTCCCTGATGTTGAACTGATCATTTTTCAATGTTTTTTTCTGTTAATAATGGAAATAGATGAGCAGTGAATCTATGGTCCTTGCTATAAATTTTAAATATGTCAAATATCAGTTATTGACCATGAAAGCAAATCAAATCATATCAGTATCATCAGTATTGGCTGAAAAATCCACATCGGGCCAATCCAAGTCAGTTCAACTCATGGTGGTGTTGAACTCAGCAGGACTGCCCACAGACACTGCTTTAAAAAAACATCAAACAAATAAATGAACAAGCCACCAACATATACAATAGCAACGAATACTGCTTTAGAACAGTTGAACAATCAGTTATTAAATAGAGTAATTGAATAATTTAGGAAAAGGGGAACAGAAATATAATTTGCCACAACTGTCGCCTTTACTGCTCTAAAGCCTTGTGCATGTGTAATAAGTGTCAACGACTTTGTATCAAATTATGTGATTCAGTGAATGACTGATGACATGAGTAAATATACAGGCAAATGCATGAATAATAATGAGTGTTTTCGTATTTAATTAGTTAAACAAAGCAAGTGACAGTGCTTGAAAGGCTTGATGTGGCATTTGCATAATTTATCTGGTACACTGTTGTTTTTGATAGTTGTCGCTATACCAACCTGAGCTGTACAACCAAAGAATAGGAATGTTTTATATGCACTTTGTATATCCATAACAATGAATACTGGGATTTCACGCAGCCAGTTCAATAGTTAAAACATTTCTGTAATGATATTCCCAAATTAAGTGTAAAATAACAAATTGCCATCTCTTTAGTCTGAGGTAAATCGCAGCATATTCTGACTTTAGTGGAAGCTAAATTAGCCTGGCTGCGTGAATTGTAACCAGGGAATATTACAATGGGGAACAAAGACGAAGAAATATAGTAAAAGGGAGCATTACATTTACATACTTTGCTGCATTTTGCATGGCTATTTTTCACTTGGAGTGTCATTTATGCTGCCTACACCGCTGTTTTATTTGTTCGAGGAAACAAGGGCAAACTAATTTAGCAAAAACACAGTTGGTTGGCTGATGCAACACGCTGAAATTTGAGGAGCATTCATGCCCAATAAACCATTTCTGTCAGACCACCTATTGAGCAAAAAGCACGTGTGTGCCTCTCCATGCCTTTGTATGGCAGTGAGGACCAATTTTAATACCGATCCGCCGTTGAGAGGAAATGGATGACGGTACACTACAATAGTCCACATTTTTGCAGGTGTGAATTTTAAAAGGTTTCGAGGGCTTAGCTTTGGAGCTTTGATTTGGGTTTGGACATCACCCAATATGGTATCCTTCCATGGTGGCTACGCTGTGTATGCAAATGAATGTGACTTTTTTAAGTAGGCTACATGCAAGAATCTGTGGGTGTTTTTACCACTGATGTACATATGAAATGATGTTTCCTGTGTGCACTCCGACAGCGCAGCCCAAAGGCAATTTTCATCACTGCTTTTGTTGTGTTACATACATCTATTGTGGGGCATCCTTGTTGGCATTCAACACATTCAGCTCTCAAACTTTAGGCTTTAAACCTTTCCACTTAACTATCATCACATTGTGCAATTCAGAGTCATGCCTGTTATAATTTGGAGCATTTTGGCGGCTGTTCCTTCACTTTTACTGTTTCTTTGCTGAAATGCTCCGTTGCTATTAGATGATTGCTCTGCTTTTTTGGAGGGGGAGATTTGAGCCCATTGGTCACCCAGTGTGTGACAGGAAGATTGGCACTAAAATCACCTGTCTGCCTCCAGAAGATTGCCTTGTCCACTGCGCTCACTAAAACCCAGAATAGTGAATAACAGGGCAATTTTATCTGGGATTTTTGAAATGTCCCATCTGGTGTTCGCTCCGTATTCATCGGCTTCACCTTTCGCTGGAACCAAACTGATGACACACGAGTCCAAGAATCTGACAAGACCAAGATCCTGTCCGCTATGAGGGTTCATTCACATAATACCGCAACATTGTTCATTCAGCTTACAGTAGACAAACACTGCTACTAAATTCCAAGAGTAATAGGATTCTTGGAATGCAGCAGCTTATACAACCTCAACAGTAATGCACCAGAAATGTAATGTCTGTAGAAAGAATATAGCAGTGTAAATTGGTACAATGAGAATAACAGATGATCTATCTTGAATACCTCCACTGCTGCTTTCAAACCTTTGGGTGTACTTTTTGGTCCAACACTGATAACAGACACAGATGCATTGTGTTTTTTTTCGTATTCAGTTATGTTTTAGTTTAGTTTTGTCATTAAGCTCGGGAGAACAGAGATGTTTTGCACCACCAAATCACATCATCAGCACTTTCAAATGTTGGTAGTTAGCTTGCAAATTGTTTCTGTCTCTGCGGGAAGTGAAGAGAGCTATAATGCACACCTGTAATCTTTGCTTTGTTTCTGTCTATTTAGGGCGGCATAGGAAGGGTAGAGTTCAAATTGGCTTTGAAAAATCCAGGTCTTGTCGGAACCTCTTTTCCTGCGTTGCAACACTATAATTTCCCCATTGTAACAAATAAAGGTTTATCTTATCTTACCTTACCTATCAAAATTGCTTATTTAAAGTGATCTTCTAATAGGAACACAACCTGTCCATTAAACATGTATTGTTTGTAATTCTTATCTTTTGTACAGAACTTGTAAACATTAAACTGTGACAGACAAAATGCCACAGTAAAAAGTAGAATTATACTGGCTGTTAAAAGCTATGCAGTGTAGAGTCCCTTTTACCGGTATGAGCATTAGCATTATGGACTGGTATTACAGTTGTGCAGTATACTTATGTGATGAAGCAAACTCAACTCAACTCAACCACTCACATTAATTGGGAGCTATTAAGTCTGTGTACACTGCGCAGAGTTTACTTCAAGGATTTGAACAACTTTTTCTTTTGTGTATCCACTCCACTTACCTTTAACATTTATTAGTATTTAACTGAAAGAACATGCTGTACCGCTCTCCCATCTGTCCTCCCATTTTTACAAGGATCAGTGTATTTTAACAGTCCTCGTCCAGATTCTCCTGTTACATACTGCATTCCTCCAATTAAACCTATGTGAGTGAGTGCACACTGTAAGACAGCACCAGGAAGTAGTAATTAGTTTAAATGTGTTCAGGGTTTCATTGTGTTTGGACAGTGACACATTGCACTAGATTATTACATTCTTCATTCTGTATTTCACAATATAAGCTTTAATTAAAGTGTCTACGTCATTCACTTCATAATTATAGTGTCATTTAATTTCAACTAATGTAATATCAGGGGGAGCAAAACATCAAACAATGTGTCAGACCCCATATGGAGCCGAGCAATTTACTTTCCATTGACTTGCATCTCGAAATGAACTGAAAGGTGTCATTAATCGACTTGATAGTAATTTTCCCCTAGATGATTATTTAGCAGGTTGTAAGCTTTAATGAAAGATCACATTAGGGAGTGATTGACACACATGCTCAGTGGTAAGTCAAACATAGTAGATCTTATTATAGGAGTATGAACGTGAACAGCAGTACTCACTCACACCATGGATGCCATGTTGTTTCTTATTCAAAACACTTGGATTATTCTTCAGTCTGGGCTTGATACAGAATAGTGCACTATGTCACTTTTTTAGTGGATTATCCGCCACCAGTTTGTCACTATGGAAATTCTGTTGTTTGTGTTCCACAGTATGGCATTAAACTTATCCATCCAGAGGCGACTCCACTCAGTAAGAATGTATGAGCATTCCAGGCAAAACAAGACGATGTACTCCCACATTACAGGCCAAAAAAACAATTTCCATGGAAATAAAACTCGCACCGGAAAAGTTACATAGTGGACCTTTAACATATTTGTAGACAAACTTTCAGTCAGAATTTTACAAACCCCATGTAGGTGAAAAAAGTATGTCCTGGTTGATCTATTTGACAATGTGAACTTAGTGCTGTATTCCAGTTATAAGCTAAATTGGAGCTCATTTGTGCTTTTAAAAAGTTGTTGCAGCTACATAACCTATTGCCTCTTCTGTGTAGCGTTGCATCATTACACCTCATAAATCATGCACCATATAAAAATACCTGTTTTGTTACAACAATGCACCAGCTTGTTGGACTTTCAAATTCATGCTTTTCTACCTGGTCAAGTGTATCTACAAGAATGCAACCAAGCATGTGATGATTATTGGAAGCTGTGGTCTACAAGCTGTTAAATAAATAGCCCCAGATCGTTGACATGTTGGAAGATGTGCCATCATGCAAGCATTGTTCCGATCATCGCCTATTGTCAGCTCATTACGGGGGCCTAAGAAACATGAGTGATGCCCCTTAAAAATGTATCGCTGACTTTTAAAATTGAATGATGGACATAGATGGGCTGAAATGGGAAAAACGCGATTACATCTGTCTGTGTAATATTCCAGATGTTGGCTTTTTATAAAGGTCCTTAGGAGGCATTCACATTTCCTGTTGTGGTGAAAAAAATCATACACGAGCGACAAGGCAGTTGGCACACACACCCACGGAACACACAAACAACCGGCAGGCACTCAGGGAGATAGACAGATAGACACAGGGAAGCGAGAAATAAGCAAAACCTAAATAATACTGTAATTGTTGCGGCTGTCTCAGATGTGCTCTGCCTCTATGTCTTTCATAATAAAAGCCTGTCTGACTGTATACGCCACACAGGAGGGGGCCTTCACTGCTGCCGAACACCAAATTGTATTATTGAAGGCCGCAACCACCACCACCACGCCGCCTCTCTTTCGTATTCCAACCCCCATCCAATGTCTGTCTTTATATTAGAAATGTTTTCACTTGCCAATAAAAGCATAATGCGCTCTTACACACGCGGCATTTGCAAGTGAATTGCAGTGCTCCATATTGCCTCCGATGGTAATCAGAAAAAAACATTGTGCAACGGGAGAAAGCATGACCAGTCCAATATCGAGTATGATTGTAGTGAATGTTATCTGATAGAAACCACTGGAAATAGAAGCGCGCTGTATGGGGGGACGCAATGCCATGCTGCTTAGCCATATGGGCACCAATAAGACACAGGCATATGAAACAGCAGGAACAAATTATACTTAAATTATGGCTGCACACTGTTTGTAAGTGGATGGGACAAGCATATGGTGCTGAATAAGTTAAGGTTGGAGGTATGGTTAAGTTGTTTATGAAGGGATCGATGCTTCGTAGGTGTCTTTATGCTGTCAGGGAGCTGCATATCAATTCTCTTTCTCATTTGTGTTGTCTCATTTTCCTCCCAATCAAGGCTTCATTTCACATGTGGCTCTTATCTCACCACTGCCTCAGCCTATTATTATTCCCCCTGTTTGTGTTGCTCACTGTCTGCTCTTCGCTTTATATTTTTACTCTTGATCTCACTCTGTGATTTCTTTGCCTCCTCACAGCGCCTCTCATCAGCATCTTTTATCTGCTTCTCCTGTCATCGCTCAGCCTCCTGTATCTGCGGATGAGATCGTTGCATTGTGTTTTACATAGGGATTTTTATCACATTACTATGTATACATGAAGGAACCTTATAACATAAATGTTTGAAAATGCCAAAAATCATATAACGCTATTGCAGATAGCACCATCAACATTAGTGGGCAGTAAGCCAGTGAACGTCTACCAGAACTAATACTGAACCGATTACTAACTACTGAACTAATATAAAATAAATAAAATAAAAATATTTTTAAAAATATGAAATGTCCTAAGCTCTTGTAGTGGACATAATGTGCACTTAAACACAATTCACTATTAATTAATAATTGACTTTGTAATTAAATGTGTTGTAGTACATGCATGTTAAAAAAAACTTAATCACTAGTTGACCTAGATGACAACATTGTCAGCACTGATTTATGGCTGCCAAAAAAGCTATGTTAATGTAATTAATACAATTAATAAAACAATCGATATAACTTCACCAGTGCTGGAAGCCTATTGGAAATTCGGGTCGTCTCATCTGCACAATGTCTGCGCAGAGACAAATCTGAAAAGTTGATATTGAGTTAGAGTGGAATTGATTTACACTCCAGGAAAGTTGTATTGCTGAAAGCCTCCTTGAGTATTTGTGAATTTTAATGATCTTCAGCTTTGCTTTAAGGCTACACATCTTAAAGTTTAATATAACTCAAGTTATTTATGCATTCTTAGATTACTGCTTCTGCAATAAAACAGCTATTATAAGTCCACATCGTTTGGATTTTGTTTCAGTGAAGCTGGGAGCTAACTGACACCGAGCCAAACTGTCCAGTCATGGGAAGCTGCTCTTTATTTACGGCCTCTTCTTGGACTCTACTATGTTTCCAAGTGCAGCTGGTTTATGCCTTTAGCCCAGCCTCATCGATCCTTTTATTGTAGCCTCTGTGTGACTGCGTCTCTGTTTATTTGGAAGATGATGAATTGTTCTTTACTTTGACCATTTCCCATGACATCACATCCAGCTGTGGAAGACCTGTAAATGCCAAAAAGTGGAATAGAGTCATTAACAACTTCATACCTTTGGTGCGATACATTTTTTTCTGTCTGTCTTTCCTTCACTTCATAGCAGCTTAATTTTCTCATGCTTTACCTGTGGCAAGAACGAGCTAATATTAGTTAACATGTGTAAAGGATTAATTGTATTAATTCATTATACATGACACACAGTACTCTTTTATGTGCATGCTGTTGTTTTGATGCTATCTTTATTTTCCTGTACTTTTCTGTAGTTAAACTGTGGAGCAACACAACTGATGTGGATCTGCTAAATGAGCCTGAACTCCAGCTGCTGACAGGGCCAGACACGTACAACCCCAGAGAGAAAAATCCAGGATTTTGGATACTTTTCAGTAAACAGAGGTATGAAAATTGTGTTTCACTACAATTCAATGCAGGAAGCAATATTGCACCATGTAGTTTAAAGAATGGAACTGAAGAAGTGGCTTGGATGAGCAGCGATACGTCTTGACTCCTACAACTTTTTGTCCAGTTGACAGATTTTTATATTTTTCTTTTACCATGGATCAGACCTGGACGAGGGATTACAGTTAGATTAGTTTTATGTGGAGAAGAATAAAAGAACAAACTAAAATACTAAATACTTACCCAGGAGTAATTAATTATTAAACTAAATATTTGGCTGCATACATTTCAACTTATTTGGTGGTATACATTTCAGTTTATTCTATGTGAAGTGTTGATGCTGATATGTATCATGTAGCATGTTTTCTACATGGGCCTAGCTAGTTTGCAACGTAAAACTTTGATGTAATCTTTGGGTTTCCTCAGAGCAGTGAAAGAGCAGACTGCAGACGATGAATGATAAGAGTCAAAAGTGAACATGTGACATGTGTGTTGAAGTTTGACATAAACAAATTACTAGAGAATTAAAAAGGAAGCACCTGGTACTACTGGTGGGTGATGTTGACAAAACCAACCACCTGTTTCTGAATTTTATTTCATTCCACTGACGATTATAGGACAATATGATGATAATCCTTGCTAAATGTGCTAAAATGTGCCTGTAAATGTCAAGGTGGAAGTGCACTGTAATATTACACTACAAGTTTCTGTTTTTACGTTTTTTAATCAGCTCTCTTGCAGCTTTTTCATGTCTATTTTTGCCTAATCTCCAAAAGTATCTGTCTGGTACATATTTTAATCTACACTTCTATGTATGAATGATTGTGACGCTTGGTGTGGTTCATGTAAGTATTAATTACAATCAAGCAAGCCATTCTGCTGATGAGTCCTGCTGGTGTAGAATTTTGACCTTTGACCTTTATGTACAAAAGATGACTGCAAATTTAAATAAACAGTGCCGCTGCAGGCATCAGAGGCGGCTTATAAAATGAGAGACAGATGCTGCCTTGAAAACAGGCCCTTTCTAACGTGATTACAGATAATATACAGTTTATATGAAGATGCACACTCCACTTGTCTCATGTCATTTTTGGATTTGAAAGACGTCTGCTTATGTTAATTACCTTTTTAACAACACTGTGGGCTTTATTATGCTGTTTGAGTGTACACAGTGTATCACATGCTGGGCCTCTCTGGTGTGGGAGTTTGCATTGGCATTCATTATCAAAATCTAATACATGTTTCCGCGTATGCACCTACTTTTCTGCTTGTTAAGACTGAAAATGTTAATTACAAAGTGTCCATGTAGTCATTAGGGAGTAACAGTATGTGGTGCACTCTTAAGATCACAGAGGAGGGATCTAAAGACATTTTTCACTCATCAGCTGTGCAGTCATGTATAATTTCCAAAAGCGGACATCTTATTATTATGGTATAGTATTTAGTAAATGCCCACTCCTTTGTCTATTCTGTTATATTCAACACATTCTACGCTGTGTTATTTTAGCTGTATTTTGTATTGCTGGCATTCCTAAAGGCCAGACTCACCCGCGCTCACTTTGGGAACTCCACAGTGCGTTGGCTGTAGCAGAGACTGGAGGGGGTTCTGGGAGCAAAAATAATGAGCTCATCAGTTCAGGCTGGAGCAGCCCTTGGCACACACACATCTAATTTTTCTCCTTCATTCCTCCTTCGCTACTTTTCCCCTTTTTCATCTGCAGACATAGGCAATTACCTCAATGCATGTGCGTTTGGGTATTCCACGTCTCTACAGAATAGACTTGACTCACTGTAAAGAGATTGTGGAAAATCACTTCCCTTGCCATGTCCCTCTCCTCCATGTGTGTTTAGTTGGCTTTTACTGGATATGTTGTTTTGTGTTGTTGCTTATGTGCATATATACAGTGTCCTACATGTCCCCATGGAGGTTCATTTAAGTCCACTTCATTTTCTGTCCTCAGATGGGGTTATAGAAGCAGAATGTTAAGGAATAACATTATCTTGTCATATAATGTACCAACTGTGAAGTAGGGCTGGGTGATATTGCAAATCAAGGAATCAATTTTTTTATTGCTTGATCAAAATTTTCTATTTGATTTTTTAAAATTTTACTTCTATGGGGTATTAACTGCTAACACATAACACTTTTAGATCACCATGTTACCTTTTACCATTTTGCTATATCCGCCGAAAACAACATATTAACGTGTTTTATAAGTTTCACTTTTGTTTTTCACTATCTGAGTGTCCCCGCCCTTTGTTCTCCGTGCTAAGGCTCTCCCCGTTCAGAGCACTATCACAACACGCATCCCACTAATGAAACTACTGCACATTGCATCACATTTGTCAAGTTGGTGTGTACAGTTTTGTATCATGCTTTTGGATATTTATGGAGAATTGTTGTGTGGGAGCATGGATGATTTAGGCTTGTGGGCGGAGCATTGGACAGAATCTTACAACTGTAAGGAGGGTTCGAGTAGGGCCCAGGAGAGATGGCTAAATTACCAAATCTAAAACCTCTTTAAGCATGTTTTTGATGGGGGAACAGCGTTATAACATGGTAGAAAGCTCAAAAAAGTCAATTTTGCATAATACCCCCTTAGTAAATAAATATGGATTTTTCATTTATTCATTTATTTTAAAATAAATCAATAAATGAACTCGTCAACACTCCAGGACCATATCACAAAAAAAAAAAAATCTGAATTAAAAACTGAAAAACTCCTGCCCCTAGATTGGCTGTGGACCTGTTGATTAAAAATCCTCATGCTTAACATTGGCAATTTAAAACAAATTCTGTCAGAATTATTCAAATGAAATAGCAGTTTCTTCCTTGAACAACCTTTGATGCCGCCCACTGCTGGTAAACACTACAGAACTGCAGTTTTGAGATCATCTTACCCCTTATTGATCACAAATGGTCTCTTTCCGAACTTGCTCAAATCATTACCATTTTTCAACTTTTAGCCCAAATCGTTCACTTTTTGCTTAACATCCCACGCACTAATGGATACCATGATGAGAAGATAGTTCTTACTCACTTCATCTGTCAGTGATCATAATGTTATAGTATCATATTGTGTCCTTCCCTTTTGTGGGGTTAAACAAATTTTCTGAATATTTCCTGATACCACAACGTTAGTTTTCTCTTCTCTGCAGTCTTCAGTGGACAATAATGGAGCGTAATTATTTGAATAAAACACTTGAACTTCATGTCTGAAACTGGGGTCATGAACTAGTAGACTGAATAATTTCCTTTGGTTTTGTACCAGGATAAAAATAAAACAGTATATATATGCACGCTAAATCCCCAGAACTGCAGATAAAATATTCATTGCAGCTGTCCGTTTTTCTCATTAATTGCGGAGTTGTACAGTTTGTTGTAAAAGAATGTTTTACAGGGCTAAGGTAGGTTATTGGATTCAATTTGGAAGAGAGTGCAGAGCTGCTGGTGATTATAGTGATGGTCAAAACAGATTTCTTTCTCTACCTTTTCCCAAATGTTCAGTTGTGTTCAACTTTCCAGCTCTGCATTATTAGACCTACCATTTCCAAAGAAGCAGTGCAAGACTGAACTTGTATGCGATTTTTTTTCATTACTTCCCAAACATATTAACTAGTTATCCATGAGGCTCAGGCTTAATTACATCCAGGCACTGTGTCACTTCCACAGCTCGGAAGCAGAATATGTAATCAAGGATTTTATATTAAGACCCAACTTTCTTGTTTTGGGTATAATTTTTATGAGCTAATAACTGGATTCTCTGTGATATGAGTCAAGATGAAATGTATTTTCAGTCATCTCCTTTTCATATGGAAGGTTAAGCTCCCCAAATCCAAAGACGTGAATATTTAGCATGCAAAATGTCACATAGCAATATTGCCTTATTACCTTTAATATCACAGAATTTATTTGTTAGTCTTTGTGCGCTGAATTCAAAACCAGGAATGTCGCTGTAGAATGATATGATTAGGCACAGACTCAATGAACTTAAATAAAAATAATGTAAGTGTAAATCAAACAGTATGAAGATATATAATGGATGTAATGCTTCACACGGTTGTGATTGCTTCAAACACAACACAATGCAGAGAGTTTGATTGCGGTGCGTAATCTTCTAAGCATGACCTCATAATTATTAATCAACAGAACTATGAAAAACCATTATGTACTTGACCCATTTGTGGGAACTTTTGTTTTGATTCAGTCCAAACACATGTACAATATAATATTGATTAGTGTAATTGGTATAGTGATTTTTGTTTTGTTTCTTAATTAAAATAACTTCTAGCAACTTAAGTTAAAATATTGACGTAATACATTGATTTTAGAGGGAAAAGTAAAAGTAGTGCATCAAATACACTGATCTGGATTAAGAATTGTGCTGATTTTTGGTCAAAGAAGTAGCTGAATACATTTTCTTTTTGCATTTATATATATATGTTATATTATATTATACTTTATATATTATATTTTATGTATATATTTTCTTTCCTCAAAGGGTAGAATATAATCCTGAATATGCAAAAAAATAACCCCTCAGCCATTGCAGCAAGTGTCCAGCCACAAGGAAAACTACTTTGTCCTTCCCAGTTCAAAAATGTAGTGAAGTAAAAAAGTACAGATGCTTGCTTTCAAAAGTATCCACTCTAAATTTAAGTAAAGTACAGATACATAACATACACTCATGTACATTTACTTTATTACTTTCACAGAATTTGTAATATACTGCAATCTGCTCATATCATCTAAAGACATGCTCCTCTCTTTTGCAAGAAGGTTGTGGGTTCAACATCAAGTCTGCCAACACTCATGGAGTCTTGTGTGTGTTTTCATGTATGTCTCTTTGAATCTGTGATTTGAAATGACCCATATTTAATGTATAAAAGATTGAATGATGATTTGTACTCAGGATACACCCTGCCTCAGGCCCACAGTTGATTGGATGGTCTCCAATATGCAGAAGAAGATGGATGTGTGAATAAAAGTGAATTCAGTGGAATTAGACATGTAGAATGAGAACAATGAAAGACACATTCACATAATTATGCCCTCACTACTTGTCTGATAATGCTGTGTCATTACTAAAAGAATGGTGCAGCAGCCATAATAACACAAGGTTATTAGCCCATAAATCTAAAGATGCTGTGTTTGGGGCAGATAAGTGTATCAATCTAATGCTAAAATGCCAAACAGGGGATATTAAACTAGTCCGCTTTTTATTGTTTTGCTTGATCATTAAATGTTTTATTGGCACCAAATGACGTGGTAAATTATAAATGAATCCTAGCCTCCCTGGTCTGTAGCAAGCATTAAGCCAAGATCTTATGCATTTATGCATGTGTGACTACAGGCCCTGATATTTGTGGACAGATAACCTAAATACTTATTGCTATTGTAATATACCATTATGGACTTAATCGAAAGCAGTGGCAGGTGAATGTGTTATGATAATAGGCTTCATTCACAGTGCTGGTGCTGGCCTCATCTGCACTTCATTTGTATGGACAGAGCTGATCTGAGGGCTGTGTATTCATGATAGTATCACAGCAGTATCTCAGCAGCCCATCACACTGGTCTGCAAAGCCATGTTTGTTTGTAAAGAAGAGATTGAAAATGGATTTAACAAGAAACATGCTTGAGATTTAGCTTGTCCTTGTGTCATACAGTGTTTGTGAATATAATGCCAGTGGTCAAAAAGGACAATGTGGAATCAAAATGTAACCTTGTAAGCAATAAAAATATATTAAATGGTGAGAACAGCTCATTCTTCATCAGTCATCTATTTCTGACAGCTAAAGCCTTAACACTGGGCTTTAGGTAGACGGTGGTCAGTTAAAGCCAGCGCATAACTCAATCACATGAGGTATTTTAGACTAACCATGCATGTCTTTGGATGGTGGGTGAAAGCTGTATGCAAAAAAAACCATTTATTTTTATTCACAATGAATCTTAGTTATTATAATTTCATCTTTTGAGTGTTTGCTCAATACATCTTTGACTTGCGATAGATTGCAACTGATGGTTCCCACTAAGAACTCTATCATATAATTTGGCATGCAAACTTTTGGGTTTACAGGTTTGATTTTTGTCCAGGTTAAAGCTGCACCTTGATTGAAGCCACAGAACAAGTCTTAAATTGAGCTACAAGCTTTTTACATTACATTGACAAGAAAAATACCAAAAGTCATTCCAAAGCTTACTTTTTCTTTTTTCATGAATACTGATGTGAACTACAATCCATTTGCAGCCACACGTTCGCTCAGTCTGCAATTTATGATTCAAGCTGTAACTACCTCATTTGATCCCATCCTTGTTATGCTAATTTCCCCTCACAATGGTAGCAAATCAGTTTGATTTAACTGTAGAAAGTGTGTGTGTGGCGTTTGGGTGGAGTGGGTGCCAGCAGACTCCGGGTATGTCTCTGTGAGTGATGCATATAGTCTGTGCGTATTGGTGAGCACCGCATCTGCAGTTGTCACAAGTAAGAGGTGTTTTGTGCTACAAACCAAAGCTCCAATCTGCATTTTGATGTCATTAGCTTTCCACATCAGGCAGCACTACTTACACCCCAAATGTGTTTTCAAGAGCTCTACACCAATTGTGCAATGAAAGATTTTAAAAGCAACATTAAGTCTCTCATATTAAAATTATGAATTTTTTTGTCAGATGGTAGGCTTGACTTGCCGAACTCTGATATGATTAAAATAACACTAAAAATGCAAAACAAATGTTTGTCTATGTGCTTTGGCACCATTTACATGATCTAGCACACAAGGATGCAGTGTTTTCATCTTTAAAAAGGAATTTCTGTGCCATTCGCAAAACCCTCTGCACATAATATGGCATAACATCAAATATGGACAATCCACATGCATATTCATGAGAATCTTGTAATCAGCTGTTGTGATGTTCATTTTCTCATTCTTTTTGTGCATCATTCATTTTGTATTTGGAGTTGTAGATGTCTGTATGGCTCTTGATATAGTCAGTTATCTTAGAGACGTACACACATGCAATCACGCTGTTAGGGATTCAACAGTACAGTTTTCTCATAATTTAATGCATATCTTTTATCCATGGGTCATAGGGATGGGACGATTCTGAAAAAAAGATCCAATCATTCAATTCTGATGTTTTGATTTGACTTTGTGTTGCGTTTGTTGTCATCTTGGCACAGGCAGGAAATCATTAAGCCAAATGCAATAAACTCCTGACTGATCACATATAGACTACATTAAAGCCCTAGGCTTAAAGTGTTATTTTATGGAAATTATTTAGTAAATAATTGTAAACATTTTTTGTTCTTCAGAGGCCCAACAAAAATCTAAATAAAATCAAACTGTGACCCATGTATTGAAATAATAAACACAAATCATTTTTATGGTAATTATCATTAAATATAACTTTTTGTTAAATTACTGTATGTCTTCTCTGTTTGAATATAGAAGCGTTAGGCCTTTATGAGCCGTTTTCCTTCATAGGTCTATCTGTGAAAGTATAGAGCAATTAACATGCTGAAATAGTGACAGGTACATACTGAATCACTCATGTGTTTTATTTTGTGAGGGTTGTATTGAACAGTTGATTATTATATTGAGTATTATTGTATCCCTGTTTGCTGTCACTAGGTCACTAGGAGCTCTAATTCACCTGTACTTGGACAGCAGAAATCCAGAGGTTATTATAAGCATGAGGAAGACAAGCAGGATTTAACTCACAACCTTTTGGCTCAAACAAGAAAAAACACACAACCTCCTCAACTACTGTTCTAAATTTGTGTATCGTGTCCCTTTCTCTAAACCTATATAACGGCATTGTCTGGACATAAGCACTTTTAATGTAGCTGTGAGATTCTTGTCTCCTGTCTTATCGTCCATCAAAGGATTCGAATAGGGCTTAAGCAGTCAAAGGAAAGTACCCTGGACACTAATGTGTGACTTCCTGCTTCACTGTGTGTGTGCTTTGTTATGGCTCGTGATGAGAAAGGGCTTGATGTCGGAAGGCACTAGATGGTCTGTTTACACAATTTTATGGTCTTGGGTTCCCACACTGGGGATGGTAGTCTCCAGATTGGTAGCACTTAGTTAAGTTGTTGATACAAACTTTTGTAAACTTCAAATCATCCCTCTTTTCGCCCTTATTTATTGGCCCCCTTCCAATTCATTATACTGCTGTGGAGCCACAGCCTTACCTGACAGGACTAACCTCAGTATTGACTATTCCTTCTCTTGTGCAAACCATCAAAATATGTCATTTTAGTTTATCTTATAAAAATATCTAACGCAAGTGATCTCTGTATTGTTTATAATTCCTCAAAAACATTTAACACCGCCAGAGACTGTAATAGTCCAAAAATAGATATTTAAAAATCAATGCAAATAACTGCAAAAACTTTCATTGAGAGCAGCAGTGATCATTATGTGACCGTAAACAGTATAGAATGTATTTATAGATGAGCACTAAAACATGTTGACCTTCCATCTACTTACAAGCCTGTGCACACTATCACTTAAAAACAATTTTGTGGGTGCAATTTTCACTTTTGACATTTTTAGCATGTGGAGTTGAGAAGAAAAATGCCCAGTGATATAGTTAGCAGTCTGCAAACTAAATACAGTTTGTGAAAGCACGCAGCCTGGAGCTGGGTCTGCTGTGGTCAATGTCTGTAGCCAATATTGCCTCACAGTCTGTGTTTTTCCTTGTAATAATATTGTTAGCTTGTATGCACACAAGCAGACTTCAACTTGAACAGTACAAGACTTGGCTGGTACATTTCTCCAGATGAACTACACTTGTTCTGCCCATTGCTTCGACTTGTAGGAATAACATTACTCCCCAAACACACTGTGAAAAGTTTTATGTCCACACAAAGTACATCTCTTAAGTACTATCTAAATCAATCCAAGGCATGGCCTCTTACTCCTCTTACTCTCTCCCAGCAATTTGCCGTACGAACTGGTGTTGTGTTGGCTAATCCACCGGCTCAGGTTTAAGGTATTTGTCTCACATGGGGACCCAAGCAAGAGTTTTTTTTATTGCTCTGCCCGAGATCTAGTCTGACAAATCAAATGGAGAAAAAGAAATCAATGTTTAATCATCTCATGGCATTATCCTTAAGAGATTTTGAAATTAGGTTTTTGAAATTCAAGGTTAAAACGCATATTAACAATGAGCTAAGTCGTACTGTGGAATGTTTAATTCATAAATCTTTGCACCCTTAAGGAAGATTTCACTTAATAATAAAAAAAAATATGTTTAACGAGCACTTTAGTTGTGAATATTGTCAATTTGTGTCTATGTATACCTTCTTGTTTCCTCTTTGCGAAATTAAATCCTCTTTTTTTCTCTTCCGCACTCCACTTTCTCACTTGCCCTGTAAATCAATTTCAGGCTTTAGGCGGCTCTGCCTCGCAGGCATCTCTGTCTTTGATAGTGTTCCCACCACAGTTCACAGTGGATGTGTGTGTGATGCAGCCCACCGCAGCGGAACAGAGGAGCCCAGCCAGATTTTTAACTTCTTTGGAGGATTTCTGCTTCAAACTGAGCCGTGTTGAGGACAAACGTAAAGATTCTCCCATGAACACACACAGTTCTGGGAGACTAGTGGAGAAATTGTGTACTTTACTTGGGCTTATAGGAACAACATGATTGAGCCTTGAGTCCATATAAACAGGGAAACGCACAAAAACGTAACACCGGGCTTTGAGGAGTTTGTGGAATTTAGTCTGTTTCTTCACTTCACATATACAGAAAGTGTACAACATTGGAAAATCAGAAGAGATGGCTGTTTTGGTAATGCTGTTTTTTATAGTCCTCAAGGATATTTTGCTCTGCATTTGGGCACCAAGGTCAAGAACCTGCCAGGAGTGTTAGGTTAGGTTAGGTTAGTATTGGGTTTGATGTCTGGACCTCCTGAGTTCCACACATCAAGGGACTTCCAACCCTTTGACTCCATGCTGTCATCTTTCTTTGCTTTTTCCATTTTCACTGTTCTCTTTCAGGGGTTGCTACAGCTGTTGGCCTGAGTGATATTAACAAAATGGTGCTGTGGTGCATTACTATGCTATGCTATGCTACGCTATACTATACATTTTAAAATAAAGTTATTTGATTTAATTACATTATACCAGTGGTTTCCAAACTGTGATAGTGACGTAGGGGGTACATGAGGAGATTTTTGGATGTGCGCTCCGATCTTTGTGCAGACATAGCCTTTTTACTCTGGGCCACGAGTCTATATTAAGGATATCTACCTATGTATGTTCTGCATTATAACCATGGGACGTCTTGTTCTAAACAAGAGGTTTGCTGTATGAAAATGAGGCCCTGAGCATGAGCACACTAATCTAGGTCTCACTATGAAACGCAGCTCGAGGCCTTTGCTCATTCTTCGGTTCTCTTTGCCCGTCACAGAACTAAGTGCGCTGGATCAGGCTCTGATCGTGTGCATTGTTAATGGCACAAACGCACGTGGATGAAGGAGCTATCCAGAGGGCTCTGGCATTTCATCTCCCTATTTCATGTGAGTGTTTACATTCAGTGCTAAAGTCTTTCCTCTTGTGTTTAAGGACACTGGTCACATAAGCGAGACTTCATCTAAAGATACGCACAACATTAAATGCACTGTGGTGGGTTATAATCTGTAACAAATGCAGACTGTGTTTGTAATGTAATTGTAAATTTGCCAATACCTGTGCTCCCCTAATGCACCATGTCTATGCCTATACGTGTGTTTTGGGTGTTAGGAGTTGCAAGATTGGGCCCCTTGTCTTAATTTGATAAGATTTTGGTTTATTTGGATCTCAAAGGCCTGCCTAAAAGCTTTAAAAGTGATGCACATGCTTTGATATAATTACAAATAGTCCAACTATGAGATATAATATATTGTGTTCAGAGGCAACAGACATTATCTTCAAGTACATCACAGTAGGGGGTACGCAACTCATCAAAAGGGGAATGTGACAACAACAAGTTTGGGAACCACTGTACTATACTATAATATACTTTTTTTTTCAATTGCCCCTGGGGTATAAATAAATTGATTTGATTTGACTATACTATACTAATACTATACTTATACTATGCTAATACTATACTTATACTATACTAATATTATACTAATATTATACTTTATATACTATACTATACTTTATACTATAACATTGCAATATAATACATTTTTCAATGTATCTCCACGTCTTATTACAGTATTTCATCTGAGCATCTCCTATTAACTTCATGTCCACTTTCAAAACAACTTAGCATTTTTTGGCACCTGTTATCTCTAGCCTCAGTTTTCACTGATAATTGTTGCTTGAGGACACAGACAGTTCTGAGATACCAAAGTAAAGTTGTGTACTTCTTTCTGTGATTCTTGACTCCATATAAACAGGGAAAGACATTAGAGCATAACACTGGTTGTTTGAGGAGTGTGAAGTTTGTGGAGTTTGTTCTGCTACTACACATGTTTAGGATTAGCATTAAAAAGATACACAGAGCCAAAGTGGAGAGCGGGGAAACGCAAAAAGAAAAAACACAAAAAAATGCAAAGTGTCTTTGAAGACAGATGTACCTAAAGGAAATGTCCTTCAAAGACTGCCGCGCTCAAAGAAGTCTGATGAAAAATGTTTACCCGCTCAAACACGGAAAGCAGCCAATTATGAATAAACATACAACATCTTCCATTTGCACATATTAGGAACTTTTTCACACGTTAGACCTTCAGAGTTAAGTCAACATATTAAAAGACAACAACTTGATAATTGAAAATGAAATTGCTAAAAGTTACATTCACACATGTACATACCAAACAAGTTTTCAAACAACAATTGATCACAAATCTCATTAAACCATATTCTATTCACTTTCATACCAATTTCATTTTGATCCAGAGCTACAGCGAATCTTCCTTCTTATATGTAGTGACCCACTTTTTTGTGGTATTAGTTTACCACAGGATGCCCTTGTTTACACCTAGTAATTGATAATTCACAATTTTCATTCAAACAAAAGCTAGTAATTCCAGTTATTAGATTCAAATGTATTTTTTCCCTCAGTACCACCTACATTTTTGTGTATACCCTACTTCAACTCTTTTCAAACATATGGCTTCCATCAATCTCAAAATGTGTTTTTATTGTTCATATAATGCTCAAAACACCCAAAAATAACTCCATGTCTTGTTTACAGTCTGCTTGGTCAGTAATGTACAGCAAGGGTGTGAATGAAATGTTGTTTAGCAAATCTTTCGGCACTTCTTGAAGACTTAAGAAGAGCATAATTCAAATGTTAATCCCTTACACACATCACAGTTGTTGTTGTTACTATACATGTCAAAAACAACTGGCTGAAACGTGTTGTACCGTCACCTCTCAAAGCCTGTTTAAAGTCTGCGTGCTATTCTAAACCACGACAGTAAACAAACGTATGGAAATGTGTGCGATAACTGACTGTGATATGTAAGGCATGAGAAGGCAGTGGGCCACCTGTCTCCCCACTGATCTGCAGCTTAAAATCATATTAGCAAAGTGCAGAGCAAAGAGACCTCACAGTAGGTCAATGTGTGAGCTGTCTGAGGCTCATCCTGCAGAGAACAGCACCACCCTTTGACTGGTATGGGTATGACAGGCACTCACATGGTCAGGGCAGAGGAGACATGCTTTACTGTACAGCTGTTTGGTGTGGAAAATCAAGGTCTGCTCTCTTGTTTCTGAGGTATGTAACGCAACAGATGCCCAAAAGCAAATGTTGTTTGTCAGTCATTCCGTGGATATAAATTATATAACTTTACTTTGTAGGGGCTTGTTCTTTATACTAACATGACATATACACAATTCTTTCAGTTATATGCCTTTAATTGTTTAGTTGAGTAATTGGTTGAGCGCGTGTTTTGGTCCACCAGAAATGATATTGGTCAGCATATTTGGATTATAAAGGCTTTATGTCCACAACAGCAGAATGAAGGAATGGAGTGACATAGATTAAGATTTGGCAGTGAAATGCGATACAAACATATGTGTAATTGTGTAAACTACAGAGCTCTTGTAAGCGCAGGGTCAGATACATGGTCAGGGAAACTTAATATATAAATAGTTTTGCCAGCTTTTGCCAGCACCAGCACCACCACGCCCCTTCTTCATTTTACTTTTATTCAACACATGTCTTTAGTTAACCAAGAATTTCTTTGGTGAAAATGAGCAAATGTGCTGTCAGGGATACATTCTCTAAAACAGATCAACAGTCAAGTAACAAGTCAGGTTTTGTTTTATGAATTACAGTCTCAATGAGTTGCGATAGTAACACTAAAATTAACAAAACAACTTAACCCACATTCCTGTTCCATATTAACTGTTCTTGTAAGTAAACTAAAGCAAGAAAATGAAGAGGAGCAGATGACTGACGCTATAGGAGACTAATTCTAGCTTTTATCTTAAGTCTGAACATAGCAAAACAACATCAGGTTTAATGTCGGTCATCAGGTCCCATTGGGGGCTGCCTGAACAAACACTGGACAATTACAATATGATAACACCATTCATCAAAGACACTGTGATGTAGTGGCTTAAGCTGTAAGAAACACATATGTTTCACCCTCTTGACACACTGTTTGTCCCGCAATGCAATGCAAAAATGTGTATTTATAGCAGAACTGTTTAGCAATTATCCTCAAGTATTAGTCATTCAAAACAACAGTGTAATCTGATACTTTCCTTGTTATTTAAACTGAAGCGAAATCTAGGTCATGTGTCCTAGTTTGTTTTTACTCCTTTCCAGTAAGAAGAATTTCCTTAAAATATTATACAGTACCCCTCCTACACTTAAACATACCAATTTTTACTTTTCATGCAAATTATATTCAGTTCGTATTGGCACTAATCAGGGTTGTGTGCTATATAATAGGCCTTTTGTGAAAACCATTTCTAATGAAGTCTTGGAAAATGTGCTCTTGATTGCAGCCTTTCCCAAAGAAGTTAAGACCACTTTACCTCGTGTTCTCCTCTTTTTTTCCTCCGAATCATTAAGCCCCTGCTGCTTTATTGTCTCTAAGTAGTCACAGCTGAGCATAGAGAGCACTAAACTTAAGCATATACCTTTATAAAGTGTTTTGTATGTGTTGGTGGGGGCATAAAAGGGCCAATATAACATAATAACTATACATTGAGGCAGACTGGAGAGAAAACTGTGTTGATTTAATTGAAGCACATCAGAACTGCAGACAACGTAAATCCACTAACACATAATAAAGGGAATGCAACTGTGTTATCATTAGCAGTAGCATGGAAGATACGCTTGGCTGGGGAAAAAGTGTTACGAGACCGTTTTCCTGTGGTAATTGTGGTGTTCAAAGATATTTTAGAGAACAGACTATCACTAATTCATAATGGATGTGGAGAACAACGTACTGTCATTTACCTAGTGCATTTAGCTGTTGTATCGAGAATCACAAGGATACAGGCATAGGGAAAAATAAGACTGTAAATGGCTTCAACATTACCTCTTGTTGTACATAATCATTTTTGTAATATATTTTTACTCTTGCAGTGTTGTATCAAATTTTATCATCGCTATTTTACTTTTTTTTTTTTATAGTAAATGAAAAATTCAAATCTGTCAACTGGACAAAAAGTTGTAGAAGTGAAGACGTTTCGCTGCTCAGATCACAGGTGGGCACTGTCTTATATCTAACTAACTATCCAGTGATCTGACCAGGACTGAAGAAGTGCCTTGGATGAGCAGTGAAACGTCTTCACTCTTACAACTTTTTGTCCAGTTGACAGATTTGAATTTTTCTTTTACTATGGATAATACTTGGACGACTGAGGGATTACACAGACATCAATTTTGTATCTTAATTTTATTCAATGTATATTTTAAAAAGTTTAACTGTTAGATTGAAGGTTTACTTTATTTAGATTTTTGACTGCATATTTTTATTCTTATGCTGATCTTGTACTTTGTGTTGCAAAACTGAAATTTCCTTATTGTGGAACAAATAAAGGTTCTCTTATCTTATCAAAAGAGCAATCCTTGTATGCTAAAGCCTCTTTCATCTTTCTAACATTTAAATATTTTAACACTTTTTTAACAAAAGATCGAAGTATTTAAGTTCAGAAACATTATAAATTAGGTTATGTATCAAACCAAATTTCTAATCAAAGCCCTACTCAAGTTGTTTCAAGTGTTTGAATGTCCCTAGTAAAAACAGACTAAACAAAAGAACATTTGCTAAAGGCATCAGTAAGAGCTCTAGTTATTTGATCAAGCCTAATTTTGGGGCTCAAAGTGAACTGACAGATGTCCACTGCTAAATAATACAATTCAAGAAGAGTTTATGAAGAAAAGTTTCAAGTTAACATATGCACGATCTCACCTTGTATGGCTTTGGCGAGTTCATCCAAGAGCTTCCAAAAGTAACAGTTCTGACCACATGGCGGAGTTTGAAGGCTGCTGCGAGCTCCAGATGTGGTGGTCGGCAGCAGCTCTGTGTCCGGTGGGAGCCTCAGGAATGTACAGTTGGCTTCGGACATACAGTAGGGCCTCTGTGCTGCCCTGCCTTTTACTGGGCTCAAGAACATACCTATGCATGACTGGGAGTGCATGCATACTGACACAGACAAAGCCTGTCTTACATGTGTGCCCCAGCGGATGACCCCCAGTGACCCCGGCAGGGATTAAACCGCAGCAGGACTCGGTGCCTGTCAACCTGCCTTCGGTCTCTCACACACGCGCTCATACACACAGACACGCACGCGCACACACAAAACATGGACGGACTGGAGCTGTCAGCCTGTCCTCAGCCTTGGTAACCTCTTCCCCAGCCCTGCAGATGTTTCCTGAGCTCAGCAACACAACTCTGGCTTAGTTGTTTGAACTTTGCAGTGCACCCATTTACCGGCTGTGCACAAAAGCAGGAGTAAATGGAGTTTTAGAAAAGCAAACCCGGAATCAGATCTCACTAATTTAAGATGAGCTTTAATTAGGTGGGGATGTATGAGGTTTGAGCAGCATGAAAACGTATAAAAATGAAACACTATCAGATGAATTGTATGGATTTATGTGATATCTTTACCATTTTCCATCTGCACTCTTATACGCAAGTTAGAATCCCAACAGCAAACACAATATAGAGAAGAATCAGTCATATGCCTTCAAGCCAACTCCCAACTGCAAATACAGTTATCCCAACCTGGTTTATATTTTGAATCCCTTTTCATTTGACTAGGTATTAGTCATTAGGAATAAGTCCTAAAGTCCTCATTCATACAGACTAGTACATGCACATCAGTCTTGTTTCAACTACCATGGGTCAAGAGTAGAAGTAAATCTAAAGTACATAAAAGATACACAGTGAAGTAGCATCTGTATGTACTCTTGTTCATTGTTTTGTTTTTCCTTTCTGTTTCTTTTCCATTTGTACATATAGGCCATATTTTTATTAGATTTAGTGAGGCTAGGTAGTTATAGATATTAATTATAGATCTATTGTAAATCTAGTAATATTGAGTGCACTGTAATATTTCTCATAAAGATATATAGTCCTAACCAGTTTTCCTATAGCAGTGTATATATAATTACATTAGGAATTCACATATGGACTGTATTAAAACACATAAAGCACCTCTCCATGTTTACTGGTACAGACTGTGATGTAACCAGGCTCAGAGCGCTTCACAAATGAGTACGCTGCCACCTAGAGGCATTTGCATGCTCTCGGTGAATACGCCTCAGCAGATAACAGCATGTTTACTGCACATTTGTCATCACTTGATCAAAAATAAACAATGCAATATAATTTTATGGTGTACTTTTACTACGTGGATGATATACTGCATTTTTTCAATTTGATATATTGAGCAGATAAAAAAATCTGGTTAAGATTCTTATGTCGAAATATGGCCTGAGCAGAAGTGGGTTATTTTTACACTTAGAAGTGTTTCTCTGGTGAGTTCTCTGTTCTTTTGTACCAAAGCAGAAAGGCCTTGTCTGCATGTTCCTGTTGGGCTCCGGAGATGGGCTGACCCTTGTGGTGTGTAACGATGTGTGTTAGCATTAACAGCACCTCAGGGGTAATGGAGGGGTTGCCATTGCGTGTCTGTGTGTGTGATGTATGGAGGAATATATTCAGATGTGTGTGTTTTCATGAATCTCTGGGGGTGCTCTTGCCAAAGCCAGCTGTATATCACAGCAGTCTCCCAAGTGTAACTTCAAAGTCGCAGCCAGCTCAGTTCAGGCTATTTCTGACACAGTCAAAGGAAGGACACATGTGTTTATGTTGGAGTTTGTGTAACAAAACCTGGACATACATAAAATACTTCTCACCTTCCCACAGCGTCGGAGCTGTTTCTTTAAGGATATGGTGTCACTGAGTTTGGATTCTCAACAGGATTATGGAGGAGCCTCTCTGGCTCTGAGTCTGGACAGCACCAGGGCCAGTGGCAGTCACTTCAGAACTTTTTATACACTTTTGCTACACATGCATGCCTAACCTATATCCCAGCTCTGTGCAGTTGAGATAGTATAAACTTTACTTACCTTGCATTTTTGTTAGTGATTGACAGTGGTCAGAAATAACCAAATAAATTGTATCTGAGTTCTTGTAAACAGCTGTATAGCTTATTTGTATTGGACAGAAATGCATGTAGTAACTTCAATAGTCTGGTTTACCCATAAAAATCAGGTTGACTAAAGTATTTGTACTGTATATAATTTGTTAATATGATTATATTACACAAGCATACATCAGAGAATCAGTGTGATGATTGTGAATACTGTGTACCATTGGCCAGAGAGGCCCACTTTGTACGGACTCCCTTACCTATGTCCAGATGTTCCCGCTCCAGCTGCCTTCACACACTTACAGTAGTTTTAACTAATTTCTTCTCTATCCCTTTCATGTTTCCCTTTAATGTCGAGTTTATTTTCCCTATAATTTTCCCTGTCCTACATGTGATCCACGGCACATTCAGCGGTTGGAGCGTCTGAAAGCCATTACTCTCACATCTCTCCCCCTCTCTCCCTCTCCTATCCCCCCTCTCCTCTCCCCGGCCTCTCCGTCTGTCTGTTCCTGTGCGACGGAGTCAGTAACACCCCAGTAGGAGGTGAACGAGGGAGCGCTGGAGGCAGGAAGGATAGGTGCAGGGCGCAGAAATGCAGCACAGCACCTCACGTGACGGCAGACGAGCAACTAGATGTGTGACAAGGCAAAAAACAAAGAAAGGCAAAGAAATCTCCACTTGTCCGCACATGTAACTCTGGTTGTGTGAGTCATTGTGTCTGTGGACTTTGTTGTGTGTGCATGTGCATAATGAGCACGGTGCCAGGCTGCAGCAGCTGGGAAGACCATCCTCTGTTCTCGTGTCATCAATAAATGATCAGAGTGGGCCATCTGGGGAGAGGGAACCACCAGCCACCACGACCTGGCACTGAACAGCACACTGGAAAAGACACAGAGACGCTGGGGAGAGAGAGAGAGGAAGAGAGAGAGAGGAGAAGAAGAGAGGGAGGAGAGAGGGAGGAGAGGTGGCAGAGTGAGGGACACACAATGTTAGCGGAAAGAATGTCACTGATACAGAAATGAACAGTTCAATATTAACACAGGAAAAACTCTGATGTTTTGTGTCTCTTTCCAGATTTACTGTTTATTGACTGTTTGTTGATCACGTCCAAAATTAAAAAAGGGTTATAATGGTTCCTTTAAAACACAGGTTAAATTGCCTGGTCAGTGAATGGGATGAATGAGTGAGTAAGTGAGTAATTGTCTTTTTATGTATATCGGTCACTAACTTTGACAAAGTTCAGTTAGTGAACTCTGTCACTGGAATTCATCCTCCCTTCATTTCAAATACTGTGCTAAACCAGTGAGAACTGAGGTAATGAACTCCAGTATTCTATCAACAATCTGGGTAAACAAATAATTTGCATAGCCAGCATTTAAAGACGTGCTTGTGGCAAACCACTCTGATCTTGAGACTAAAAGATTTGAGTTATCTTCTGTTTCTAATTAAACATTAGAGTCAACAATGGGGGCATCATTATGTGCTGTTTACCATAATATTATGAATAATAATTACTATTACAACAAACACAGTTGTAAACTGCAAATGAAAATGCAGTGAGAAAGAGAAGTGACAGGAAGGAAGAGAGTGTGAAGAAGACAGAGGAGGATGCGAGATGAGGGGAATCAGGAAGTGCTGTGGGCGGCTGCTGTTGGGCCTAAGGCTGACACACATGCACAGATCTGTAATGTATGCACACAAACCATTCTTACCTCAAGCCACTCCAACAGCAGTTTAATCACAACCCGGTGCAAGCGTAAAGAGACTATTGGGATGGTGAAATGTATGTTAAAAAGTATATCAGCTATTTTCTATTCTATTTCTATTCTGTTTTCTCTTTTTCAGAAAGACACACAATGTCTTCCCATAGATTTTTCACTCGGACAAAAAATAGCCGTAGTGAAAAGGAGAAACCTCAGGGCAAGCTACAGAAAACAGGATTAACTCCCGAACCCTTATACAATAGATGTGTCCAGGGCAGCTGAATGAAGTTGAATATAATCATATAAGAAGCAGTGGTATATGCATGGTTCATTCAGACAGACGAGGGCAGCAGGGGTCAGGAGGGGTCCCTGGGTCAGGACATGAGCACAGATGGGGCTAGCTAAGGTCCACTCATCACTTCGTGAGTGGCTGAGCGACAACTTGCAAAGAGCTGACAAAAGAACTTCAAAGAGCTGAAAAATAATCACATATAATTGCCCATTAATATTAACTAAATTGTATTGATTGAAACATAGAATATAATGTATTTGTCATCGTCAAGTAAAAATCAACAAATTTGCAGTTTAGCACCTCACAAAAGACAAAGTTAGATACACGTTTGTACATATCTTATGGCAACATTTTTTAACTATTTGAAGAAATCATAGGGACAAGTTGCAACTATGGTGATTACAAAGTATTCTAGAGAATATGGCACTGCAGTATGACATTGTCCATGTTCTTTTTATTATAAATGATGATTTGCAATTTTAACACATTTGTCTGTTCAAGGGCATAGCATAGAACACTGATGAGAGATCAGGGAAACATATTCACCGTCAATTGGACCTGTGGGCCATATATAATCTGGAGTTCCCCTGATGGCCATGTGCTTAGACTATGTCCGGAAACACCAGGAGGACACTTTTGCATTCTGACTTCTTTCTGTTTTGGGCCTTTATCATGTTTAGTCCCAAATTATCCCTCACTGCAAAAATGATAAACATAATTTCACTTGAGGAACCCTATAAATCACACTAAAAGACAAAGAATTGTACTGTACTGTACAGTTATTTTGTTCATTTAACATGCAATAAAAGTTTATTCTTAATTTTCCATGGCTATTCTTAGAGTCATTATGAATACTTATGTGAGACTCGGATGCTTAATAGCACACAAATTCATGAAAATTATTGCATGGCAGTATGTTCATGACATCACTATTTTAGCATAATTACTATACAGTGGGCTTCACTCTATACAAGTTAGTGCACTAAATGAAGACATCCCCCAGCTATCTTTAGAGTGGTGCTTGTATGTGAACATGTAAGCTTAAATGCAGTTCTAATTTGAATATGCATGGTCATTTCAGACTTAATTTGCCTCACTGTGTGACTAATTTGTGCTCCAATAAGTAGCATATGCCCAGGGCCATATAACCTAGCCATCCTTAGGTTTTAAAAGAGCTTTTACCATTCGTAGATCCTCTAAAGGTGTACACCGATTAACCAGTGTAATTATATTAACCTATTAGAGGTGAGTTTAAGCATGCACTACATATAGATGGGGGACATCTAACATATATGCAAGCACTGAATAGATTATGCAGAGACGTAAACAGCAGCAGTTATGTGTTGCTTGCTAAAGTCAGCAATCTGAACTCTCAAGGTTTAGCTAATGCTGGCTCAGCAGTAAGCTAGAAATGCTAACTTTTCACAGTCATACATAGAAAAAATGTACAAGTAATGTCTACACAGTGTGACTTGGCAGAAGCATATTACCATATTGCCCGCTCAATGCGGATGTTATATATTAGCTGCTTTATATTTACTATCTGCATATATAGAACCTTCCAACAGTGATGTCACATAAGCTGTACTATCATTTCCAAAGAATGTTTTTTTCTCCGACTCATTTAGGCAATGTTCAAAAAAAAAAAAAAAATCTTAAAAATACTTTTGATGTTATGCATGATTTTGGATGTAAATACATTACTGAGTGACTCTGGCCACCTGAAACCATTTTTACAAATGGTGCCGACTATTTAGGTCAATCCATGCTTAAATACCACTGATACACATTTTATTAAAACGCAAGGCATGAATGTTCTTTCTGTCCTGGTATCTGAACATTTAATGACAGATGTCTCTCTATTGGGAATAACGCTTGACATAACCTCTGTCATTTGTGCTTTATACCATGTGGGAGAAGTGCTGTGAAGCTTTCTAACCTTTGACTTGGATATTGGCCTTGTTTTCCATTTTTATAATGGAATAAATAAATGCATAACATGCATTTAAGTATGAATTTATATCTTGGAGAATATTGAAAACCGTAAAATCAGTTTGTATAATTTTATTGGAGGAATAAATTTGTGAAAAATCAATATAGGTTTACGTTCAACAGCATCACATGCAATTCTGATTGCATTCTGATATGTCAACATACATATTTACGAGTAAATATGTGTATCCAGTGATTTAAGTAATGCCAAGTACCTCTGTAATAGCAGTAGCTTCAAAAGTGCACTTCTTCTCATTCATCTTCCAGTAGCCTCCTCAATCTGTCCCTCAAAGACACACCTCGGTACAGCACCATATGCACAGGCACAAGATCCTGCCAAGCTGTGTACAGCCCCTCATTCTTCTCACAGCAGGAGGCCCAACTGTACACTACTGTATATTTATAAGTTACTGCATATAAGCACAATAATAAATGAATTATTTACCTGAGTGCAGTGCCACCAAACAGCGTGATGATTTCTTGGTTTTTGAAAAAGTCTTTGAAAACGGTTCAGTTGTGAAGCTAATGTTTGTTGTTTTGCAGGGTGTTTTTCCGTCCTTTTCTCACACTTGGCTGGTTGTGATCAGTGACAGAACCATCAGCTTTTTGGATATTCAGATGCACAGAAGGGGCCACCTGCTGGGAGAGCTGCTGTCAGCATCCACGTGCACACACCTGCCCACACGCGCACACAGGGTAACACTCGGGTGATGTAACCTTTACTCCTCCTTGTCAAGGAAGCACATTGTAAATACATGTTTATGCAGTGAATGCCACCTCCACACTCCATGGTACTGCCAACGATAAAAACAAGTTACATGTACACTGTACGGTAAAAGATCATCAAGATCACCAAAGTTTAGCATCTATTTATGTACCTTTATTTAGAGAATTGAGCTTAGTAGCACTTGTGTTTTTTGATGTATTTTGTATATTTTGCAGATGACAAAAGACAAAAATACAATTTGGGTTTAAGACAGAGCCACTGTATGATATGAATACTGATTTGACGTGCTGTTCAAGTGACAGGTTCAAGTCCAAGGTGACACAGAACTGATGGTGACAGGCTGGTGATATGAGTGCTATTTTGTCACAGCTGAATCTGAGAGTTGGATGAAAGCCAGGTCTTGAGGTCACGGAGGCAAATGGAAAGGGAATGAGGTATGGGTTGGACAGACAGCTTGGTGGAGACGTATATATGAGTGTCATCAGCATGTCAATATCTGTGTATCAATTGTCCAAGTAAAAGAACGTGTTTGGTAAAGAGATGTGGTCTGATAACCAATCCTTGAGGAACACCTTCTTTGGTTGTCTGTTGAAGAGATGTAAATGACAGTCCAGTTGTAGGGATTGTTGGCAAAAGAATCAGTATCAAATGCAGAGGAGTCGGCAATGAGTGCATTGCGTGCTTTTTATTGGTGGTATAAAAAACATTTTATACTGTTTTATAATAAATAATCAATAGTCTGTCACTGTAATGCGCACACGTATTAAAATGAAAATAATCAAAGTCAAAAGCTTTAGAAAAACTAAAAAAAAGATGGCATGCTTATAAAGCTTCTGGTGCCTGCAGGCTTTACAAATCAGCATATACAAGTAAATGTAATTTTAATTGCATTAAGGCCAAAAAGGACGGAATTACACAGACTTGGATTTTTAGTAACAACCGTTATGTGTCCATCATTTTTTGACATTTACCAGTGTGTCAAGTCTGATGGGGCGTGAAGCCAAAGTAACAATCATCTTCCTCTTTTTTGCGTCTTCCCCTCCTCCCCCATCTTTCTTTCCTATTCTTTATGTGCTGCATACATTTTCACTGTTAAATGGAATTATGATCAAAGAGTTTGTGGCGGCGTATTGTGTGTCCTAACGTTAGTCACACATCACTGAGTTGAATTTTGATCTGCCTGGAGCGCCGCACACTAAAAAGGCAGACAGGGAGAAAAAGAGAGAGAGTGCTGCGAGGAAGTAGAGGAGGGAGGAGAATGGTGTGGGGTGAAGAAAGCGAAAATAGGAAACATGGCAAAGAGTGAAAACAATGTGCGCTGGTGCCAGGATCATTCCCCGAGTCTTTCTACCTCATTCGCTCTCTCTCTTCCCCCCCCTCCCTCTCTCTCTTCTCCTCTCTCTCCCTTGAAGCCTTTCTGTTGCA